>CM021102.1:571839579-572114574 GCA_007115665.2 Sequoiadendron giganteum | reverse complement strand
GGTCTTATGTCCCCTAGGTCTTTAGGATGTGCCCATTTTGTCATTTTGTCATCTTGTCATCTTATGTCTTGACGTCTTTTTGTGTCGTCAAGTATGTCCCCTATCCTAGCTGGTACTTCCAAAATAAAGGTCACTAGTCTCACGAGATCTAATCAGTTTTGAGTATCCTGAGTCATGTCGATCATTTAGTTTAGTATCCATCTTTGGTCTCAATAGGATGTATCCTTCCTAACAGACCTCATCAACCGCATCCATCCTCTTGATCCTATGGCAAAGGATGTTTTGAAATTACTTGCAATCTTTTGATACTTTTGGCTTCTATTTATCATTTGAGATCCCTATCATCACTTTTCAAGGCCTCCATGATCTATCATATTATTGTGTGTTTTGACTAGTTCACATAGGGGCATATCTTGATTTTTATTTGTTGTTGTCTTCTTGGTTGTCCCACGTAGTACCCATCAAGACCCATGTGGTCTTGTATTACGTTGGGACATCCTCTTGTGCTTGTGGTTATTCCAATACTTGGTCTGACCATAATCACGACTTTGGGGTGTTGGGATAACCTCCTTGTTTTTTGTGTTTTTGTATGCATTAGACACTAATCCGCCTTGGTTTCACATACCATGGTACCTGGTGTCTTATGCTATAGCAAAAATCAGTGCTCCAAAAATAAAAAATTGCATTAGGACTGCATTTCATTTTCTCTTCCATTGTATTGCATCTTTACCTCCATCATCTTCATTCATTTTAACCATCTCACATCTTCATCCAATCCTAATCCATTCAATCTCGCACAAATCATCTAATCGCATAGTTGGTCTTATTCCCAGCCTTGCTACAAGCCTTGACCCAATCATCATCATCATCGTCATCATCAGGATGTATCTTTCCCTATCCTTTTGTATTGTTTTTGGAAGTATCCTTCCCTCGTCAACAACACTATCATCATCATTCATAGGATGTATCCTTCCCTATCCTCGTGTTGTTCTGGTATATATCATTCCCTCATCAACAACACTCCATCCATCATCACTCCATCTTGTCTTGTAGCTTGAACGGGGCACCATCACCTTTGTCCTTAAAATCTATTTGTGCTTACCTTTATCTCTTCATATTATCATCCTCTCTCATCCATCACATTGCATCATCCTTCCCATCTACCCTTGCATCATCTCATCCATTTTGAGAGCACACTCGTGTTCTCTTAAACGTGCATTTCCTCTCGAGGGGGCATCCTCAATCCCTAATCTTCATCTTCACTCCCATCATCTTTCCTCCTAGTCACTCCTTGAATGATTGGGGAATATTCCTTAATCTAACCATCTTCTTCTAGGTGATATGTTTTAATTTTCTTTGAAATGATGCTACTTTGTAACACCATCTCAAAGAGGGGAAAAATGTAGACATCCAAATTTGACCACTTCCATATGGCCAAAATCCTATCATTTACTTGTCTAATTCGTCTATATTAATTAAATGATATATTTAATTAATATTATCCCATTTTCTAAGGTTCCTAAAAGTATTTAATTAAATACTTTATCCTTTACAATCTCCTCTCTAAATTAAATAAATCAACCAATTTATTTAATTTAGTCAATTATCCTCTTCAATTTTAAATTCATTCTTTCTCTCTCCTTGTCCCATCCTCCATAACATTTTCACTAATCTGGATTAATCTAGTTAATCCTTCATTAGGATGTGTATATCCTTAATCAGGATTAATTTCGCATCCTCCATATTTAGCCACTTGCCTCTAATCTTCAATAATTTTCCTAATCACCTATTTGCACAATCTTAATCCTAATCACTTACCTTTTCTAGCATGTCCTAAAGTCAACCTTTCATGGTACTTACCTTATTAGGTTTGACCTCTTCCCCATGTGAATTAAAAATTCACACTTATTCCCCCCATGCATTTGTCTTCCACATGACCTCTGAAAGGTCACATCAAGTACATGGTACAAGGACCTCCTTTTGGAGGACCTTGTCTTATCCATAGGTTTCTTCCAAGCTTGTGAATTTTAAATTCACCTTTATTTCTCCAATGCCCTTTCAAATCCCCATGGTGACAAGAGTGGACTTTCTAAAAGTCCTCACTTATCACTTTCAGCCCCACTTGGGGACAAGGAATCTCTTTTTAAGGAAATCCTTTTCAATCCCAAGGTACTTGCAAGTACCTTGGGACCACATGGCCTTTTCCATGTCACCTTGTACTTCTTCCATCTCACTCTCCACATGGCAAGATGTGAGGGCTTGTGAGTCCTCAACTCACTACAACCTTTTATCTTGTCCATGGTGGATCAATCTCAGCTGTCCATTTTTCTTTAAATGGAGGGCCTTGGCCTCAAGTTAAAGAGGTTAGAATTTGGAGTTTTAGTATACAAAGCCATTATTGCCTTCAAGCCTTCAAGCCATTCTAGCCATTATTATAACACTCTTGCATTCAAGCATTTGCATTCTTATCTACCATCTTCCATCATTCAACCACCTCCATTATTGCAAGCTTTCCATCAAGGGCCAACCACTCCATCAAGCTAGACAAGCAAAGGTATAATCATTCTTATTGTTATATTGTTGTTTTGTTTTGTTTCAACTAGGCCTATCTTTCGAGGTGTTGTTGTGTTCCTTTTTCTTTGCATTTATTTTGTTTTGCATTTCAGATTAAGGATTTTCACTGCACACATATTTAAGTTATAGTCATGTAGGGCACAACATTGAGTTCAAATAGGCTAAAAATTATGAGGTTATGAAACCAACTCCTTCGTCGAAGGGTAGAGCCATCTTGCCATATATGGCAGATGTGTGAGGGACCACATAAGAGTCCGCAGATGGCAGAAAAGAGCTTGAGTGATGATTATCCTCCATAGTTGTCAACCAAGGGTTGGGAATGTTTGCACTAGTATTGGGGACAAGTAGGATTCTTGCACCAGAGAAAGAGGACATCTAGAATGTATGCACAAATGTAGTGACATATGAATCAATTGTACATCTATTTTCGAAGCAAGCTCAGAAGAGCTATGTATGTATCTTGTACCCATTTATATGGAAGGTTGTAATCATGAATGATTAAATTGAGTTTATACAATATGAAATCTATGTTATCAAAATATTTTTGGAATTACAATGAAATGAAAAGGAGGTTTGGAATATTGTTATTTCAAATGTGCATGTAATTTGCATCATGGGAAGGAAAAAATTTATTGCTATGTTATGGCATCATGGTGAGAACTTTTATATTTTATTGAGTAGAACAATAAGGTTGTTACAAATGAGCTAAAACTCGAAGAAGGAACCATGCATGCATTCAAAACTAACAAGAAAAACACCAAAACCTCAATGCCTTGTATTAATCTCAAAATGTTTTTACAACAACTCGTGTTCAAACCTTAACAAATGAGAGAAAGTTGTCTTTTATAGAAAAGCTTATAAAATAAATGGTGGAGATCAACTCAAGACCAATGGCCCAAATTACACTTCCATTTAATATTGGAGGTGCATTAAATGCTTACAAAATATTCCTTTTATCCCCAAATTTAAAATTCCATTATACATGCACCTAGGAGAATGTAAAATATATTAATATAAATTTTTTACATTAGATATGTGCCTTACAAAATATCGAAAAATCTAGTTGCACACCCTTTGAGAAAGATATTACAACTGGTTGGAAATTACAAAAAGTTATCATCTATTATAATTTTCCAATCTCTTTTTCTTTTATGGCATATTTAACAAAAATTGTTAATGCAGTTGTGACTTTATTATCTAGAGGGCCTTGAGCAGTATGCACTTTATAGCCTAGAGCTTCATACTCATCCATCAATATACTGTGAAGCTCGGTATAGGAGGTTCTCTACCTTATTACTTCTTTTGAGCCAACCAAAAACTATGTAAAAACATCCAAAAATTCCTTAGCTAATGTATCAGTGGTATCTTTTTGTATAACCTTCTGCAATTGTTGTTTTATCTCTACATCATTTAGTTTTTCTAAGGCACTGACTAGAACTTTCACTATATCACACAAAAATTTATCACAACTAGTCAAAACTTCATTGACCTATCCAACAATGTCGCCCATCTCAAGCATTATTTGAGCTATTACCTCGTTTCAAAAATCCAACGTGTACATCCAAAAAGCTAGTTCTCTAATCTCATCCTTGGACATAATTTATTCTCTCTCAATCACCTTTGTGGGCAGCCTCTTGATTGCCTCTAGTTTGGGATATACCATCTCCTAGTACTTGGAAAAATTTGCACAAGCTTCAATCATTTTGTCAATCTCTTCCTTCAAGATTAGGAAATTGTTATGGATTTTCATAGCCATTCCTATTGCCTTATCACCGGTATCTAAAATGTTTTTTTATCAATTCATGAATGGTCTAATCCGACATCTTCATTTTCTCTATCTTATTAATGTCCTCTTTGGACAAAAAACTAGAGTTGTGGATTTCCTTGTGACACTTTAGATATGTGTCACGTTATTGAATAAAGGTTGTCAACTCTGTGATTTGTGCCTTCAGATCCACCTTCGTTGCTTGGTCCTTATCCATTCATTTTAGAATGTTTGACACCAACCCTTGGAGTCCATTGATCTCTTGCACTCTATTTGTGGGGTCGGTTTTTTTTAAAGAAACATTATATTCCCCTGGAAAAATTGTAGAGGTATGCTTGCGAGTTGTGGGAGTTGCAACATAGAGGTTTTTGGAGCTTGAGGCATCCTTGGTCACATGTGACCTTATTTTATCTTTCCTCTTCTCCTTAGGCTTCCCAATGCAGGCCAAAATTTCTTGAATAATAGCTTGAGGATCCCTCACCATAGGAATTTCATTCTTCGATTGCTCCTTAAGCTAAGAAAGAGTTATAGCCTTTTCCGAGGAGGAGGGAATTTTTGTGGACTTGTCTCTTGCGTCCACCTCCTCTGTTTGTCGCCTATTTGACTCTTTCACCATCTTCTCTTCTTCCTCCTTTTCCTCCTAAATCTATGCCACCTTGACTTCCAACACTTCCTTAAATGACTTTTCCTCATGTTGAGGATTAATCGAAGTCTCCTCCATTATGGGTAATCCCTTCATACCTTCCCTCTCTCATCTTTGCATTTCCTTCAAAAATTTATCTACGCTCTCCATAGAAGGCAGTTCCAAAACATCCCGGGAAGAGGAGAAAGGAGTAGCTTGCATGAATTGATTAATCCTTTCCCTATTTGTGGCAGAGAGGAGAATATTTGCAAATTGCTTAGGCAAATTGGAGAGATGGGACATGAACGATTATAGGAGGCTAATAGAATGGGAGAAGAAGTGGAAGGGATGGTAGGTGGTAAGATAGAAATGGTGAATTAAGGAGTATAAAGGGAAGAAGATGAAGGAGAAGAGACAAAATATGTTGAAGGAGATTATTCCACAAAAATGGTAGAGGTGGAGGGAGTGGAAGAAGTGAGGTGGATAAAAATTCTGATGGTTGGTGGTGAGGAAAGGATCAACAGAGCAACAAGAGTAGAAGAAATGGTAGCATATGTGGATGGAGGAGCAGAAGATGTTGGATGAGATGGATGAGTTGAAACCAAAAACTAAGAAGGAGGATTTATAGTTGGAAGGGGAGAAGGAGGAGAAGACTCCTCTGAGATAAACTCCATTGATGTACTGCTATCCTTGTTTTCCCTTTTGGGAGGAGGCTTGCTAGCCTTGCTGACCTTCCTCTTGTATACCCTAAGTTTCTTTGTAGGGTACCTTTCCTTAGTGCCCTTCCTTCCTTTTCCTTTATCCTTGGGAAGGGTGGTAACCTCCTTGCTTATTGAACTTGTCCTTGAAGGTTCATCATCCTCCATCTTCTTGTCATCAATGGATGGAGTCTTCTCTTGCCTCTCTTTTTATGTCAATTCGACTCCTTAATGAATGAGAACTGATACTTGGGAGTCTATCCACCTCCTCATTCTTTTGAGGATTGGTCAAATGATTTCATCAATGTCATTTTCTTCTTCTTTAGTCTAGCCTAGAAGGGGGATGGGATGACCTACCACTTTATTATACTCCTCTTCGTCTAATTTTTTCCCATCATCTGTCAATTGATCGAGCACCTTGAAGAGACCCAAAGTATGAATGTACTCTATTATAACCCTCATACATGATATCTTTCTTACTTTGAGATCATTGGCACAATTGGCCTAACAATCTTCAATATACAATTGGTGAGTGTACTACCTCCCCACTTGATTCTACATTTTTCCATAAGGGTCAAAATTATCTCTTCGCGTGTGGAAGCTAAACCCAATCCTTGGATCTCCTTTTCTGAGTGTTTAACTAAGGGAGCTGAAGGACATGCGTATAGACCCCTTACAAAATTCAAGGGATAAGGGACTCCCGCCTTGTGCTTCTCGTGCAATAAATGATGTGATGTGCACAATTATCTAGTCATCTCCAGCATGACTATCTTATCATTTGGATAGTTTGGGAGCTTATAAGGAGTAACCAAGAATCGTTCCATCCTAAAATAAGTGAACTTTGGAAATTGGATGAACCAATATCTAACTTCTTAAGCATCTCCATGGAAGTAGAGGAGAGCCTCTTATTTAGATCTCCTTGTAGAGTTCTGATAATGTACATGATGAAGGCATCATTTACCCTCTAATAATATTGTTTTGCATTCTCGGCTTGCTATTGAGGGTAGTAGTCTTACACCTTATAATCAATTGGGCTCGTACCTAGATTTCCCTTGTATGTCAATCCTCTATATCTATAATTTTTCATGAGGAGATAGACAACGTATGAAGTCATATCAAAAACATAGGTTTGCTTCACCTATATGAACTGATTATGCAAGTGTATAGGATCGAATTTGCACCCCTAATGCAATTTCCCCTTTTACCCCTCTCTACTTTAGAATACCAAACTTGAAGGCTTAATTCCACATAAGCCTACTACTCTTAACCCACTTGGTGCCTATTTTGAGTGTCGATGTAGGCGTTTATGTCAAGGATGCCCGCGCAACGTGTAGAAGTCCACGTAGCACACTTACATCCCTGGTAGATTCCTGTGGCTGGAGTCTATAGAGATGTTACAGCTCCTGGTGGAAGTCAAATTGTAACACCTCCCTTCAGTTGGCCGACCTGAATATGGTCGTTTCTTGACCTCCTTTCTTCATATTCATCTAGTATTCATCTATTTTCATCTCTAGACATCTCTACATAGCTGCATTCACTCATCCACAAGCTTTGAGCATCCACATCAAGCATTGTAGCAACAATCCATCACTCCATCACTTCAATAGAGCATGCATAGAATGACACCATTACAACAGAGGCTTGAGTTCCTCTCATCTTTCTCCTCCACTAGCCTAGAGCACTTTGGACAGAGGTGGTGAGCTCCTCACATCATCTTCTCTATTATTTGGTTGAGTTGGAACATTACTGTTTTGTAGTGTCTTTGTGTACTTTCCTTGTAATTCCTTCTTTATCACAATATTTCTACATCTTTGCAAGCTTGGTTGTCTGTGGAGGTAGAAACACCAAAACGGGGGTCTGACTGAGGCAGACCCCTAAATAACCTTCCCAACATTTTCCAAATTTCTTGTGTCTAGGTGGAGATATCTTGGAGCGAGATGGCGAAAAAGTTATTGTGTGAGATCGTCTTCGTCACCCTCACGATAATATGCTTCCTTTATCACATTCATCTTTATGTCTCATATTTCATAGTGCTATTTTGCACCTTTAGAAACTCTTAACTAGGATGATAGTTCATTTTTGAGAGGTCCAACCTTGTCTCCCTAGCTTTTTGGTCATACGAACGCCAGTGCACCTTAGAGAAGCCAACATGTCATGCTGTCATCCCAGAAATGCGCTTGTGTTCTCTAATAGAGAGTTATCTAATACACAAAGTTGACCCTAAAAACTGACTCACCTAGTCTCCTATCGACTCTCGGGTTTGCAGAGTGGTCAAGGGACTTCATAGTCCTCATCATTCTCATCCTACCTATCTTAACATTCTCTTTAATTGAGGTAAGTTAGGGCAGCCATACTTCTCTCAGAATTTTGTGACCTAGGGCCTTGCAGTGGTTGGTCCCCCTCTCTTATAGTTTTGGTGAACCCAACGTGAACCAACTACTCATTTGTTGGTGTTATGAGCTTTTCCTCTTATACCCTTTGATTGATTGTACTCCTACGTGTTGTGAAAGTTTATGAGCATCACAACCCAGTCCACAATCTCTAGGTATATTGTCAGGAGAAGTCTATGACACCTTTTGATGGAGAAGATAGTCTCTTCTAGTTTCACTACCAATCTTTTCTTTGGTTCTGCAGTTGGTGTTTCCATGTAGGAGTAGGTGTCATAGGGCGATTCTAGATTCTTCAATGAAACTGACAGCATCCCTACCCCTCCTGTGTCACCTACATCATCTTTCTTTGATGAGAATGAAGTTGGACACATCCCTTTCGAATATGTCGCTAATCTAAGAAAGGGGTTGGGTGCCTTGGAAAATCACCTAGAGAAGAACCTGAAGCTAGCTAGGGCCACTAAAGTTATTAATGAAATAAAATATATGGTGGGTAAAGATCAAACAGGGATAGAAATCTTGGCTAGTCTCACTTGTTTGGCCAAAGCATGTGCCCCTTTGAACCATGGTAGCATGATGCAAGGTGGCCCCTTCGAAGAATATGAGAGTCAGTTAGGAGTGTTGATGCCTCCTACATCTGTATACATGACCGACATAATCCCTTCTATTAATATCCCTGCAGCTTCAAAAAGTTTTGAAACTATCAAAGTAAATAGGAACCCTCTGGGTTTCCATCTCCCCCCTCTTGTTGTCCCCGATGATGTGGGATTTGGTGGGATGATTGGCAGAGGCTTTGGTGGTGGTAACTTTGGTAGCGAAGGTGGCACTGGTGGAAATGGTTCTGGCAAAGGTCACAGTGGTGGCTTTGGAAGTGGCGGTGGCTTTGGAAGATGTCACACTAGTGGCAGTGGCATTAGTGGTGGCTCTATTGGTAGTCATGGTGGTGGTTTTTGTGATGGCTCTAGTAGTGGTTCTACTAGTTCTATGTCTTCTAATGACCCAATTCCGAATACCCTTCTTCAAAATATGGGGAAGATGCAGAACCAGTTGGCGAACCTTTCCCAAGCTTTCGCCCAACCTATCTTCCTGCCCTTCTTCCAACATAGACCACTGTCGGTAGCAATTCTAAATACTCCTTTCTCGCAAGGGATGGAGATTCCTAAATTCAAGAAATACGGTGGCAAAGGGAACCCACAAACACATGTGTTCACTTTTAATGCCTTATGTACAAACTTCTTCCATCACGATGCGTTGATGGAAAAATTGTTCCCTCAATCCCTCAAGGATACAACACTCGAATGGTATTTTTCCTTGCCTAACAATTCCATCTTTACATTCGATCATCTTGTGAACCAATTCCTATGACATTTCCAAGCCAACATCGGACCTATGATGACCTTCTTTGACCTAGTTCGATGCAAACAAGGGGATAATGAGAAGATTACCGATTTTATAGCGCGATATCAAGCGCTCTTTTCGCAAATATCATACCCATTGTTGGACTCCAATGTACAAAAATTGTTCATAGGGAACTTACAAAAGCCTTGGCAAGAGAATTTTTCCCTCATGAAATACCCTTCTTTCGCGCATTTGTGTGCAGCCCTACGGGAGAACCAACAGAAGGTAGTTAAGTTTGAGGGATCTTCCTCACACTCCTATCCAGAAGGGAAGTCTATTATATCAATCTTTGGAAAAGGAAAAGTTGTTGCAAATGTAGTAGCCATTGTGGATAACAATGGCCTCAGACATGACCAAAAGTTCACGAAGTTGTCAGAATCTTATTCCTTCATTTTACAGAAGTAGTTCAAGGACAAGATTGTTAACTTGCCAACTCCAAAACAAGTTAGCAAACCATATCCTAGCTGGTATGAAGAAAATACATATTTCCAATACCATCAAGTTAACGGACATTATACAAAATGTTGCATGTGCCTATGTCATGAGATATAGGATCGCATCAAGGATGACACTATTTGTCTTGATGGAAGTAAGCAAAATATGAACAGATCAATGGTGAAAGCTAATAGTGAATTGTAGATATACATGGATCCATTTTCGTCGCATTCTGCTAACATGATTATCGATCCCTCTAATTTTGTTTCCCAGCTTGAAGCCTATATTAGCATGGTTACTGTTACTCCTCCTTGTCTTGCGACTAGTTCGCTAGATATAACATTCACTTCACAAGATGTACTAGTAAATGTCAAACCTTCTCCTCTCTACATTCCCGCTTGCCTTAATGGCAACATTGTGATAGGGGTCTTAGTCAACCTCGTGAGTAGAGTGAATTTCATCATGGAGGAGACTCTATTCTTGAAATCCCTACAAAGGGAGAAATATGAAAAAAAAATTCCATCATTTGTACGCACGATGGTCTTTCTCTTAGACCATATGGATCGATAATGTTGTCCATCCTGGTTGGACCTAGGAACGTAGACACAATTTTTGATGCCATTCCTGAGTCAGACCTATTCAGAGTGAAGATAGGTATACCTTGGTTGGCTTCCACGAATGGGATCGCCTCTATAATTCGTAAGTTTCTTAAGTTTTCCCATGAAGGTGTCATACACGTGGTGCATGATACTAGATACCAACTTGTGGTATCTCATGAGGATATTCATTAGATCACTTTTGGCCCACTCTAGATGGTCTGCTCCCTCCAAGAACATACCTACTTTACAAGAACTATGTGAACTATAAGACTGGAGGCAAGGGATGGCCAAAATTGACCCTACCTATAGTTAAACAGCTAGGTACCTCCCCCTCCTGAAAGGGAAAGGAGAATCTTGCTCCTTCTCGGGCCACATCATCTACTCCCCTTTCTTGGGAGGAGTATTGGATGAATAAACTTGGGTTTTACCCGTTGAATCTGATGGTGCCTACTTGGCGTAGACCTAAGATCAAGATATCAGATCTCCCTAATGGGCCTCCTCGACCATGGTACTATTTATATGGTAGAAAGAAAGGCCTGCAAAGAGAATTTGCTCCGCAAATTCCTACCACTCCTGCTCCAAAGGTCATGAATAGGAAGAGGCCTGTTGTCGAGGTGTTGGAGTTGATTCCCCCATTCGTTTATGAACCTATTCCTCCTAATCCCATCCTGGAGTCTGTCGCTCCACTGGAAATAGTTATGGAGGACACTCCTATGGCTGAGAAGAAACCCTTCGTTCCTTTGCAACTGTCAGCTTCTAGCTCTAAGAGTCATAGAAAGTGCCTTGCGTATGAGCGCAAGCACTGGAAAAAGGTTCTCCTAACTGAGAAAGCCACCTTACAAAAGAAAGAAGAGGATATGATCACTCCTATATAAGGGCCTCCTACTGTGTCCTCCTCTCTCTTCCCTTCTATGTCTATCCAAACCAACTTTGTATCCCTGCTGACCTCCTTTGTGAGCGCACATGTGCCTGGTAAGGTGCAAGTGTTCATCACTCCTTCAGTGGAGCCACCTCTACCAACATCTGTTCCAGATGTCTCACCTTTCCCGAAACCCATAGATATGATTAACACTTCGGTTGTATTTGTTGTGGTTCTTTCCTCCTCTCCCTTTGCCCTTATTGCTTCGTCTATGGGGAGTTTGCCTCCTTTGATGAAGAAAATGGTGGAGAGTGGTCCCTCCAGAAATGGAGGATGTAAGAGGAGCATGCCTTCTCTGAAAGGTGGTCCCACATTGAC
The DNA here is from genome assembly GCA_007115665.2 of Sequoiadendron giganteum. Classification (NCBI taxonomy): domain Eukaryota; kingdom Viridiplantae; phylum Streptophyta; class Pinopsida; order Cupressales; family Cupressaceae; genus Sequoiadendron; species Sequoiadendron giganteum. Next base: position 572,102,859 of record CM021102.1, on the reverse strand, counting down.
TTGTTTCATCTTAGTAATGGAACCAGTCCCGGCCTCTCTCGAGTTCGTCACCGCTCCTGAATCTCTTGGTGAGCCTAGCGGTGAACCTCAGGTGCAAACCCCTCTATCTAGCAAGGTAAAATATGACACTCCTATTAAGTGCATGTTTGACTCGGTGGATGAAGTTTGACCTTGTCAACAATCTTTGCTAAGTCGTTGACCTTGGACCCACAAGAGTTTATTGATGAAGACCTCACAGGTCCTTCTTCCTTAGCCCTTGTTGTGGGAGGGTCGGAAACTCCTCCCCTTAACATTACACCACTGCAGGCTCGTCATCCTGCCCCTACGATGATGTAGAGTGGGAAGTTGATGAACTCTTTGTTGACTAGTGTTAGGCAGAGACCTCTTCTTAATCTTTAAATTAGATGTGTGTGTGTTGTGATGTTCTTCCCCTGTGATTGTGCTACGTGTTCCTGGATGACCCTTGTCACCTCTGTTGGTGCTTGGATACAGGCGTGGCGTTTGTGTTGTAAACCTTCTTCTATTTGTATCATCATTCTTCCATGTTTGTGATTGACTTTCGACAAATTGGGGATGATGCAAAGCATTAGGGGCATTTAGGCTTCCTTCCATGTTGACCCAATTTTTTTATTTTTACTTTTTCTTTCTTGAATTCTTCTTGATCTAGTTGTGGATTGATGATCTTTCGCCCTTGTGCCATGGTTACCTACTATTCATAAATAAAAGCAGATCTGACCCTGTCAAACCAGATCCCCTTGTGCCCTTTGTTCAAGTTCTCTTTCTTTTTGCCTTATCTTTCTCTCTTTTTTGCTTGAGTTGTCCCTCCTATGTGTGACAACACCATTTCTACATTATGCGATCTTTAGAAAATGCATTCATTGCCAATGAATATTTTCTCAAAGACCCTCCACACACTTCTTTGCTAGAATTGTATTCTCGACTTGAAACCTTAAGGAAACATGTTTCCTTCATCACGGGTTTGTAAAGAAAGGACTTGGAAACCTTCCTTTGAATTGAGAACACCTTTGGTCTTCCCCTCACATGGGGGAATATCCTTCCCTTCGAATTCCTTGATGAAGTGAACATCTTTCAAAATGATTCCTTGATGATGAATCGATTCGAGAAAGAAGGCATCAACTTTTGAACAGTGTGTCCCTTAAGTGGACCCTTCCTTTTCGCATCGGGTTCCCGAGGGAGCCCCTCGAAAATCCTTTACATCTTGGCATCTAGTTCAGGGATAGACCAACTAGACCAGTTTCACATCCTAGCATCTAGCCTAGGGTTAACCCGACTAGACATGTTTCTTATCTTTGCATCTAGCCCGAGGGCAGCCCGACTAGACCTACTTCACGTCTTTGTGTCTAGCTTGAGGGCAACCTGACAAGAATTTGTCTTTCAAACAACACATCCCTTGAGTGGACCCCTCTTCTTTTTGAAGGTTTCCCGAGGGACCACTTTAAAAGTCTTCCAACTTGATGATGGTTTGTGTGACTATCCGTTCACTGGCATGCACGGCCACTCCCTGACATGTTGTATTTGTGGATAAACATGTCATCGTTCCTGACTTTGTGGAGTCCCCTTTACTTGGTCTCCCTCATGTTAGAGTTCTTGGGGAATACCTTCCTTGCAAGTCTGTACGACACTTTCCTTGGTTTCCTTTCATGTGAGATTTCTTTAAGGATACCTCCCTTATAGGTCTATGGGCTTGTGAGACACTTCCATTCTTCAACTTTATAGTTCTACGGAGATATGAAGTCCTTTTACTGTCCTGCACTTTCAGGTTTGCCAGACCATGATCTACTTCCTCGATGGTTCAGGTATACATCTCTAAACCTACTACTTCTTCAATCTACTTTACCGAAGCACTCATTAGTATTCATGCTCGCTAATGTGGGGGCAAAATGTATAGGAGCGAATTTGCAACCCTAATGCAATTTCCCCTTTTACCCCTCTCCACTTTAGAAAACCAAACTCAGAGGCTTAATTCCACATAAGCCCATTGCTCTTCACCCACTTGGTACCTATTTTGAGTGTTGGTGGAGTCATTTCTATCAGGGACGCTCATGTAGTGCGTAGACGTCCACGTAACACACTTACGTCCTTAGCAGATTCCTATGGCTGGAGTCTGCAGAGACATTACAGTTCCTATTGGAAGTCAAATTCTAACACCTCCCTTAAGCTGGCCGACCTGAATATGGTCGTTTCTTGACCTCCTTTCTTCATATTCATCTAGTATTCATCTATTATTCATCCATTTTCATCTCTAGACATCTCTACACACTACATTCACTCATCCACAAGCTTTGAGCATCCACATCAAGCATTTCAGAAATAATCCATCACTTCAATAGAGCAAGTGTAGGATGACTCCATTGCAGCAGAGGCTTGAGTTCCTCTCATCTTTCTCCTCCACTAGCCTTGAACACTTTAGACGGAGGTGGTAAGATCCTGACATCATCTTCTCTATTATTTGGTTGAGTTGGAACATTACTATTTTGTAGTGTCTTTGTGTACTTTGCTTGTATTTCCTTCTTTATCACATTATTTCTACATCATTGCAAACTTGGTTGTCCGTGGAGGTGGAAACACCAAAATGGGGGTTTGATTGAGGCAGATCCCTAAACAACCCCCCCAACTTTTTCCCTCTTTTTTGTGTGTAGGTGGAGATATCTTGGAGTGAGTTGGCAAAAAATATATTGTGTGAGATCGTCTTTGTCACCCTCGCGCTAATATACTTCCTTTATCACATTCGTCTTTATATCTCGTATTTCATAGTGCTATTATGCACCTTTAGAAACTCTTAACTAGGTTGATAGTTCATTTTTGAGAGGTCCAACCTTGTATCCCTAGTTTTATGGCCATACGGACGCTAGCGCACCTGAGAGACACCAGCGCAACATGTTGTCGTCCTAGAACTATGCTTATGTCCTCTGATAGAGAGCTATCAAAGACATAGAGTTAACCCTAAAAAATGACTCACCTAGTCTCCTATTGACTCTCGGGTTTGCAGAGTGGTCGAGGGACTTCATAGTCCTCATCATTCTCATCACGCCTATCCTAACATTCCCTTTAATTGGGGTAAGTTAGGGAAGCCATACTGCTCTTGGCCTTTCATGACCTGGGACCTTGCAATGGTTGGTCCCCCTCTTACAACAAGTTATCGCTTATCATCTTGGGCCACTCAAATTTAATGGTACCCCACAATATCTCTTCTACAAAATATAATATCCATGTACCAAAGATGGATGTCAAGGTTAGAACCATCACTTTGCTTAAGAGAGTAACCAAATCATTGACTTCATTGATGTAGTCACTCTAGTACAAGGTCTTGGGTAATTTATTAGGGTTTTCCTTGGGTTTCTTTATCCAATGCTCATTAATGAGAGAAAGGTTCTTTTGAGGATCTGATTTGTACACCCTCTCAGAATATTCCTTGTTTGTAACCTCCATGTTTAAGGAGGGGATCTCGAATGTGTGAGCAATGGATCCAAAGTCAAATCTGCTAGTACTCTCTTGTCCCCAAAGAATATCTTCTTGGAGTCTTTGTAGTAGTGTTCCCTTGCTTCTATCACCAATTTTGGACATGAGACAACAATAGGGAATCCAATAGCTTGAGCTATCCCACTTTGTTTAATCTTCTTTGCCAATTGTATCCTCTTGTCCCCAAAGATCCTCTCATGAAACTCATTCATGTTTATATGTCCTAGATTGGTGTCACTTATCAATGACCAATTGGAAGTGATTTTTGATGGAGGATCAACTCCTTTAAATTTGTACTTCATCTTTGATGTCCTATCATTTTTTTTCATAAAATATGTAAAGATAAATTTTAATTAGCATTTAAAATAAGCTCATTAAAAATTAATGCTAATACCAATACCCCAAATCATGCACATATATTTCTTAAAAATACATAAAAAATTATGATCAAAACTATCTTACAAATACATGAAATTATCCACAACCTAAAGGAACTTCAAAAGGCATGTGTCAAATTTTACGGGTTTTGAGAATTTTTGGTTCTAGAGGAGCTACAGGTTTCGAAGCAATGTAGGGTTTGGAAGCAAGTTAGATAGTTATCAAATTACTATGGTAAAATTCATCGTAGAAACCCGCAACACAAATCCCCCTAGAAACCATCCCCCAAAAGGAAAAGTAACATCAACTTGCAAATTCCTAACATCAATGTTTTGTGGAAAGTCAAGCATGTAAGGATAAGGAGCATCTTAGAACTTTAAATTCAAGCCTTCTGAAATGAGAGCATTGGAAACCTGCAATCAAATTTTTGTAGGAAAAGCTTTGAGGAGATTGGGTAGTGGATAGATTGAGCTTTGTAGGTTTCAGGTTGTTACAATACTTACATCAACATGAGATTTGGAGCTATGCGGGTCTATGGGAAACAATGCATCTTACTTTCAAGTTTTGAACATTAGGATTTTTGCATGGGAATCCCCACAAATAGTATCTTGTAGGTTTTGAGCACTAGCATTTCTGAATGGTAATCCCTACAAATATTATCTTGTGAGTTTTGATGAATTATAGGCCTGCAACATTCTAATCCTTCTTTCAATTGAGTGAGTTTAGGATCTTCGTGAGGAGAACTCCACAAGATAAGTCCCACAAAACTAGATCAACTTCAAACCCAATCAACTTCAAAGATGGGAGGTTCATCAAGTTTTAAGTTATGCTTACATGGAAATGCATATATCCCTTTTTCAAACTATAAACATCATTCATTATCCCTCCCCAAGGTTTAAACTAGGGCTTCCCACAAAATAGACCCACAACTCAAGAAAACCCAAAATGAATCCCAAAAACACAATTGAATACATCATAAAACGATCACCAACCTTGAAATTATTCAACAGGAGGTCAAGAATCACAAGCCTGTAGCTCCAAAAAATTTGAACTATCATTGGGATGCCTCTACAAAATTCTATATGCTCTTCACATACTATGGTGCGTGAAAATGAAATGAGCATGCCTATTTATATCCCCTTGGGAAATGACCACCATTAATGCAGAAGTGACAGCCTATCATGCACCATCACTTGCAAAATTAGGGTTTCAAAAGGCATGTGGGGAACTAAGGAGTGTGGGCTTCAATATTTGTGAGGATCAGGGGATCCCAACATTTGTGGGAAACAATGCCATGAAAACCCGTAAATGTGATTCCTGCAAAATGAAAATTGCAAAAATTTGATTTATGCAAGATTTATCTTATGTGAGAATTAGCATGTTCAAGGCCATTTGCAAGGATGGACTCCATGCAGATTTTACCAAACTACGAGTTTCAATAAATTGTGGTATTTTTACCAAGGGAAGGAAAACGAGTCTTACTAAACATATTTCCCCTACTCGAATCCCTGCAAAATAAAATCCCCACAAAATAAAGATACTTAGCCAAAAGCAACCTCCAAACCCAAAACTAACACAAGCAAAAGGGGGGAAAAAGATGAACCCCAAATGAAAATAAATTGAGACAACCCAAAAAGAAAAGGGGGTACTTGTTTTTGATGGGGTGTGTGTGCAAGGCACAACAAATGGTGACTTTACTGGGGAAATTCTTCAAAACATTTCAAATATGAAAAGGAGTTATGAACCCAAAATCCTTAGTTTTGTAAACCAGTGAAAACAAACAACTTTGAATATCAAAGCCTAGATCAAATATGACAAGAAAATTCCCAACATATCAAGCATCTATAGCCATGACAAGGTTATTGTTTCTATCCTCTCGAACATAGCTCTACTTCTACCCAGGCATCTATAGCCCCAATAGAGATATTTGAATCTCCCTTATTCTTATTTTCTTACTTTTTCTTCCTTTTCTTGTAATTTTTCACTTTTCCACTTTGCAAGCAATAAAGTCTACACTCAGAGTTGAGGATAATAGTGGAAATGGAGTAGGAAATAAATATTTTTCACCTCATACATAGCTCAACATATTTTCCCCCAAAGGAGACCCAAGATTACTTTAAATGTATTTATGTAATTTGCAAGGTTTCAAAACATGACGAGGAATTTTCAAAGCCGAATGGACACACAAGATGTGAAATTCAAAGAGGCCTGCCACTGACCCAACTAACCAATACATGCTAGGAACAAAATCACCATTTACTAAAGAAAGCCCCTGAACTCCCCCCAAGAAGGGACCATCACTTATTTCAAAGCTACACCTAAGCAAAAAGAAGACGAGAATGATGCAAAATGAAAGCAACCTAACCTAAGTATGTGTAGAAGTCTAAGCTAAAAATAACTCAAGCCTAGAAGTAATGCTTCAGATACTGCCCATTAATAGGCAGTGAAACATCTTCACCCGTGAGGGTCTTCAAATGATATGCATTGTCCCCTAAAAAATTTGAAATCTGAAAGGGACCTAGCCATAACTTGTCAAACTTACCATGCTCTCCCTTTTTCTTATGAGCTCTATCCCAATAAAGGACCAAATCAAAAAAATTCAAGGCTTTGAATCGAGCTTGGTTATCAAACCAATGCTTGATAACACCTTGTTTCTTAGAATTTTTTTCAATAACTTCATCATGTTTCTCCTCCAAATGAAGGAGCTGGGAAAGGTAGGATTCTAACTTATTCCCTTTATTGTAATATTTATTGATGAATTACAGAGTGGGAATCTTCAAGTGTACTAAGAAAATAGGTTCTAGAACATATACTAGGTGATAGGGAGATGTTCCTAAGGCTACTTTCTTACGAGTGCAGTCTTCCCAAAGGGAAAATTTCAGCTCGGTATGCCAATCCTTTAGATTATTATCTAAAATTTTATGTATGACATTCCAAAGGTTTTTATTAGTTGATCCAAATAGGCCATTACCTCGAGCATAATAATTGGATGCAAATTTCAAAGTGATTCCATAATCAAAATCCTACCTAGAGAATTTTAAAGATGCAAATACAGGACCATTATCACAAACCAATAAAAATGGACAACCAAAACGGGTTACAATCTACTCCTCAAGAAACTTAATTACTACCTTAACATTGTATTGTTTACATGTTATAGCTTTTGTCCATCTAGTGCAATTATCAATAGTGGTTAGAATATACCTGTGACCCGTAGAAGAAATATTGATCATACTGATAAAATCGAGTCCCCATTGTGCAAAGGGATGTACCTTAGCCATAAGTTGAAGAGGGACAAAAACATACCTCTCTTTATTAGCAGCTATTTGGCATGTATGACAAGTGAAAACATGTAAGTGTGCATTACAAAACAAGGTGGGCTAGTAATATCCTGCTCTTAAGATCTAATGTGTAGTAGTAACTCTCGAGCCATGACCTATCCCAAATTTTTTATGAAAATCATTCAAACAGTAGATGCTTCCTATTTACCCAGATATCTTAAGTAGATATCCTCATGATTCTTCTTATATAACACTGCTCCCTTTAACATAAATTTTTTACTTTTAAGTCGTAAGGCACACCTCTGAATGGCATTGTAGACACCTAAAATTATTCTGACTGGCAAACAACACTATTTAACTAACTCTCACTCTTCTGATTAAATATCAATTATTTAATTATTATCATTTCTCATATTCATCTATTAATTAAGTGATTTGACATTATTTTAATTAATTCATCCTCAATCAACATTTCATATCAATTACATCAAAAATCCTAATTTCCTCTATTAATTAACATTATTTAATTAATTCACTTTTTCATCAATTTTGACAAATTAAATAAATTTCATTTATTTAATAGAGTCCTAATCTAACTTTATTCCTCTTGATTAATTAAATAATGCCAATTATTTAATTATGTCGCTAATTAACCCTATTCCCCTAAGTTAATTGAATTATTAAAACATAATAATTTAATTATGTCACTTTCCCCCAAATTTGAATAATTGAATTTAACTATTCAAAAACATCATCAAAAATCAAATCAAACAAATACCACTTTTTTTGCAAAAGTCTAACTTGATTTGCACATTCAACTCCAAAAAGATTAATTAATTAAATCAATTAATTATTTTTCCTCAACCACTTTCATGATTGAGTAAATTAAGAACCGTCGATTGCTCAATCTATTTCCTAACAGATCAATCTATTCTTCAATCCCACTGAAGGCTCAAATTGATTTCCTCAATTCCACATATTATTCAATCTATTTCTTCAATCTCACTGAACACTCAACATGATTTCTTCAATCACACTAATTATGTAATCAATTTGTAATAATTATTCCTATCTATTTCCTCTCAACATCTTTCAACCATTGATAAATATATTCTACTATGTGATCCAAAGTGTTCATTTAAAAACACAAATTCTATATAACAAACCTCTTTCCTCTCAAAAAAGGATCAAAGAATCAACCTATTTTATACAACAAAGTAATGCCAAGATCTTAACCAAGATTTTGACATCTTCTTACACACATCTTCGGTCAACACACGCATGTTCTTCAAGATTTTACACGCACAATGAAGGCTTCACACTGATACGGACAACCCAACATCTTTGTGAACACACTCCGACACAGGATGGTAAAAAAAAAATTGTTTTTGAATTCATTATGATATCGTAGGATTTCATTGTTTTATTTCAATAGCTTAGAAAGCTTCATTTCATGAGTAATGGGCATAGATCTTGATTGTTGTTTTTGAATTAGATTAGGTTTGATTCAATTTCAATTATCTTGATTATACATACGGCTTTCCCCCTTACATAGGTATTCAAGTGAGGTGGGCAACATTGATTGAGTAGGTAAAAGGTGATGTTGGCATACCACTCATCCAAAGAGACACCTTCAATATTGTATTGTTGTGTTGTGAGCTCCAGATCAGTTTCTGACATAGTGTATGTTAATACCCGTCCTCAAACCAACTTCATCGATTGAATTTCTAGATCAAATTCTTGCAAAATGGTGACCCACTTGCCCCTACGCTCACCTAGCTCATTATGTATTAGTATAATTTTAACAGTAGGGTCAGGCACAATTGCATATACTGTACTCCTTAAAATTTAGTGCTTGAATTTTTTAATTGCCCTCACCAAGGTATAGGCCTATTTTTCTATATTTGGATATCTCAATTCTTCATCTTTAAGGGGAGCACTCATCAAATCTATTGGGCACTCATCCTTGGGTTCTTTCTTTTATGTAAACATTACAACACAAGAATGATCTAATGTATATGAATAAATATAGAAGGGCCTTGCATAATATGGAATTACCAAAACTATGGTATCAACAATCACCTACTTGATTTCCTTGAAAGCTCACTGAGCTTTTGGAATCCACGATCTTTATGTCTTGCTTTAACATGAAATTTAAAGAATTAACTATCTCTGTGAAACCTATAATGAATTTACACACAAAGTTTATTTTACCAAAGTATGATTTGAGTTCCTTCTTACTTGCTGGTGGCTAGATTTTCATGATAGCCTGCACCCTTTGAGGTTCAATGGAAATCCCCTTTTTTTAAATAATGTGACCCAACAACTTACCTTCAATAACCTCGAATATAGACTTCTTAGGATTCAATGAAATCTTGAATTCTCTACATCGCTAGAATACCTTACACAAATCTGAGACATGATCCTCCCTTTTCTTTGAAAACACTGTTAGATCATCCATGTAAATAATTATGCACTTACCAAACAATTATTTGAAAGCTTTTCCATGGTGCATTGGAAATTTTCCCCTACATTGATCAGTCTAAAAGGAATTCGTCTATATACGAATGTTTCCCATTTGGTGGTAAAAGTTATTTTCAATCTTTCCTAATGTGCTACCATCACTTGATTATACCCAAAATACCCATCTAGGAATGACATCATTTGAGATCTATTCATAATCTACAATACTTCATCTAATGAAGGGAATGGATAGTTATCCTTTTGAAGCATAGTTAAGGTTTCAAAATTCCACACATAGTTGAATTTTGACATTCTTCTTTCTAATTGGAAGCAAATTTTCCACCCATGTTGAGTGATGTACCGAAAATATAATCCTTGTTGAAAGCAATTTTTGAACTTCTTTGTAGATTACTAGCTCCAATAATGCGTTGACAAGCCACTACCTTTGTTTGAATAGCTTGGCATTGTTGATGGTGAAAATGACACAAACAACGTGTAAACATAATATTTCTACTCTATTTCTCCTAAAAAAGAAAGACAACATGTAGTAGCCTAACTCCAAAGGTCCTGGTAGTTGGTTCTCAACTGTCCGATGTCACCCAATTGGTTCATGCAACTGTAATTTTCAAGGGGCCTATGCTGGTAACAAAGAATGCAAGCAATGACTCATTTTTCCAAACTTTTTTTTTTAGTAAATCAAGGGGTTTCAAACAAAAGAAAAAGATAGATCAAAGGGTAAACCAGTAAACATGAACAAAACTTATCTAGCATCTGGACATATACCTTCAACAATGAATATTTTCCAATTAGATCAAGAAAACCAAAGCATGATACAATTCACATAATAATCTATACCATTGTATGCATCTAAGGTGCTTATTTCAATTTGCCTATCACAACTACTTCAAAGATTCTTAAAAGAACACACATTCATTCATTGCCAAGGTCATAGATCAACAGACTTCAATAAATTTAATCCAATGATAATCTAACAAGATAATCTTTAAATCTGGTTTCTTCTAATGACTTTCATCACATAAGAAACAATCATGCTTCAACACAATCACTGGCATATAGATAGATTATAACTTATCAGCCTTATCAAGTAAAATTCAATTCTAACACCATATTGCATAAACCTGTAATTTTATTCAACTGTAAAATTTAAGTAACAATGTATCTCTGTAATCACTACAAAATTATATTTCCTACTCTGAGGTGGCCAATTCTATTTTCTATCAGCCGACCCTTACAATATGATACCCAAAGGGTATTTATAGATATACAAAATTCAAACTCCACTTCAATTTTAAGTCATCCACCCTTTTAGGAACAAAAACTCTCTTGGAAACTCAGATCAATTTGATCTTGAGTTCTTACATTAGACATTTAGTTAAACTAGAGATCAGAAAAAAGAAGAGAAAAGAAGGAAGTCACACGCTTTAGGAACTGCCAATGTTGCATGCAACATGCAAAGAAGAAGAAAGTCATGCATGCAAGAGATTTATGCATGTGAAGTTGGGTCTGCAATAAACTCATCATAACTGGCAAAGACTTGTTGTAATACATTTGATTCTGGCCCATCAACCCAGTTGTCTTCAAATTTAATTCGCTCCAATTCTGCTGTAGCAAACGTTCTCATATTCTTCAGCTTTATCAACTCTATTTTAGCAGCCTTTATCTCTTCCTTGGCATCCATCAGTTGATCAATTAGTAGATCATCACCATCATCTCCTTTCTACATGAGTCCTTTAAACCTTTTGCCCCATTTCTCTTTAATCTGGCTCAAAGGTAGGCCTTCCTTTGTTAGTATATTAACGTCTACTATGATAGCAATGACTGCCTCCAACTCTTCAAATTGTTTGGTTAGATTATTAACAGCATCTTGGACCTCATTTCAATGTTTGCACAAGAAATCTGTTCTGAATTAGAGTATACGAGAGGTCTTTTCCACAAAATCTTTATTATCCTCCTCGAGTATTGACTGTTCAAGAAGAGTAGTCAAAGGCAATGTACTAACCTTCTCCAATTTCTGACTATACTCTTTATATTCCTCTTCCTGCTTTTCCAATGCCTCAATATATTGATGAATTTCCCTTATCAACTCTTTTGTCCCTTTGTAAACCTCAAAACCTTCAATCAAAACTTCACCTACTTCTTGATTTAACTTGTCAACCCACCTGTCTAACATATCTTCTTTGCCTCTTACCTGTACTAAATCATCTACCTCCTTTTTGCTCAGCAAAATTGGAGTCTCAATAGCAGCTGCCTATTGTGATCTTGGAGAAGAGACACTTTTCAAAAAGGAATGCAATTGATCTAATTGAGCCTTAAGCTCATCTTTCTTTTGCCCATCCTTTAACATTCTTGACTTGGTTGTCGAAGCTACCACATCGATTAGATTCATATGTTGATTTCTAGTAGGCCTTCCCATGTTAACTATACTCAATTGATAATTCGTTAACTGCATGTCTCCTACCTCCTTTTCTATCATCGGTATGGCACACTCAGCAACTATTTCTCCCTTGTCCATGAGCTTGGTGGAGTGTAGGATCTTGGCCTTCTTTTTAGGCCTCTCTTGTTCAATCTCCTTCATCATATCCTCCCAATTGAGAGGTTGTGAAGGTGTTATTGTTCTTTTCTGTAGGTCCAATTTTAGCCAAGTGGGAGCACATGGAGCAGTAGTCATCACAATGGAAGAAGAAGCAATAGTAGTGGTAAAAGGTGGTTGCACATTTACTTGGGGTTGAAAATCAACCCTTAGTTCCTCTTGTTGTTCTTGCACCACATGCATCTGCACAAGCTTTTCAGCCTCTTCCCTATCTTTTTGTTCATGTATCTTCTTATCTTCTTCTTCCTTCTTCAACCTCTCTTCCTCCAATCGATCTCTCTCCACTTTTTCTTTCTCCAATCTTTCCTTTTCTATTCTTTCCTTATCCAATTTTTCTTTCTCTAGAGCTTCTTTTTCTAGTTTTTCTTTCTCCAAAGCCTCTAGTCTTTCTTTCTCTAGTCTTTATGCCTCTAAAGTCTTAAGTTTTTCTTCCTTTTCTTCTTCTTGTTGTTGCCTCCTAACCAGCTCTTCAGTGTCCTTTTCCTTTCTTAACCTCTCTGCTTCTTCTTCTTTTTGGTGAGCTTCCTCAGCAAGTTTTAACTTGGCAACCAAGAATTCTTTCTCCCTTTGGTGTCTTGCCTTCTCTTCCTCCAAGTCATGAATCTTTTGTATCAGTTCTAACTTATCATTTTCCTCTTTCACCCTGAGTTCATGTTCATGTTGCCTTTTCTACCTCTCTACTTCATCAGCTCTTGACTTAGCTTCAATTTGTTGCTGATGTAGTATGGCATCATCTTGTGTCTTGACATTCATTAACTTTTTCTTTTCTATTTATTTAGCTTTTGCCTCAACATCCTTTCTAACTTCTTCAAACAATGCCTATTGCTCCTCTTGTGTCATTACCTGCTCAACATCCTCCGCTAGAGGCATATTCTCTTGCATGTCCTTCTCGAACACAGTCTCATCTGAATCTGTTCTAACATCATGAATTTCCCTCTCCACTTCTTTTCCCTTTGTAGTTTCAGCCATGCTATGAAGAGCCCCCTTTTTAACTTCTTCACTCTGCTTCTTTGCAAGTGGGACTTGTGTGGAAGATTCACCTAATGTAGGTGTTGAAACAAATGATCCAACTTGAGCCTCTCCTTCTTGTATTTTTGCTTCATCACCTGTTGCTTCAAGTTCTATCTCTTCAACATCTGGGGGAAAGAACTCCAAAGGCTCTTTGGGAGGTGTCCTTTTTTTTAGTCTTTTATACCCTTTCCCCTTTTTAGGAGCTGGTCCTTGAGGAGCTTTGGTTCTTAGCACCAACCAGTGAACACTTCTATCCAAGACTGTTCTTCCTATCTGCTTTATGTCAATAGTTTCTTCACTGTTCCAGTCAATCGGATCCAGGCTCTTAGTTCCTATGTTTAAAGCTTCATAAGATGGATCCAATACAACTCCATCATCCACTAATGTGTCAGGAATGTCATTTTTGACTCCAAGTATTTCCATGAGTGAGACAAATAACCTCTCATAATTCTTTTTCCTCAAGTCATACTCATCTTGTCGGTCACTCCAGAAATCTTCTAATAAATTGAAATGCTTGTCAAACACAGAAGGCAACAAGGCATGCATCTTCCCCTTCGGGTTGAAATACTTACGAGTTGTGTATAAACCCAACTTCAACTGTATCATCTCACCATAGACCACCTTTGCTCCTACCAAATGCTGACAGCTATACTCACCCAACTTCATGGGGAACTTGTGACATCCTATCTTATGTTTTATTCCAAACCGAGCATTAACTCCAAGAGCCTGATACACAAACTCCATTAGCACTATCCTATTATTGCAACACCTTGGAAGAAAACGTGGATGGCCTTTAAAACCAGCTAACCTGAAATATGTAAACTTGGGGTATTGAATGTACCAACATCCCCATTCAGCAATAAACGCCATGGCCTCTTGACTCAATCTGTAACCTGCATCTCCATTTAGTTGGTTAATGACTACATATATGAATGCATCATTAACTCTTCTGAATTGAGTCTCAGCAACCTATAGAGACAGCTGGTTATAATGCTCCCATACCTTCTTCTGTCCATCCAACACTCCCATTATCCCTACTCTATTTAAACCTAGGAAGATACCCAACCTTGCTGCTACATATACAATGTAAGAAGTCATAAAGAAGCATTTAGTCTCCCTGATGCTGGTCAGTTGATCATGAATAGCATTTGACACAATCATCGGCCAATCAAACTGCTAGGCTCCATTTAAGATTTTCTGGATGAAGGGAAACATCCACTCCTTGAAATGAAAGGCATCTCTCTTCCCAAAATCCATAGACAACATCATTATTAAATATGATACCTCTTTGTAGAAATCTACCCTCTTTGGCTGGTCTGCAAGCTTGGTTAGAGACTTCTTCTCTGTCTTCAACCACTTTTTGTTCAAATGAGATTTATTGGATTCTTTAAAATTACTATATTTCTCCAAGGCTTCTACCTCATCCAACTCCACCAAGTTCTTAGGATCCAGGACATTAAATATATTTTGAAATGCTTGAGGAGTGAGATCAATAATTATATTGTTTTGTGAATCCATGCATTGTCTGGTAGTAGGACTATAGGCACTGGCTACTGTCAAGATCAACTCTGGGCACTGGATTGATAAAGGAAACAAAGTGATATGAGCCAAACCAAAATCAACAATCCTCTTGGTTCTAGGCGTCACATCCTCATTGAATGTTTCAGTATATGCCTCCTCAAAGTTGTACTGGCCAAAGTTTGTGTCGGTGATGTTTGGCCAATCTGATTCTACTTTTCTCACTGTGACAACAAAACTCCTGTGATTATACCTTAAGGTATAAGGAAATTGTTCTGGCTTCATCTTCTTTGGCTTAGGTACTGCCTTTGATGTTCCTACAGGACGGTTCCTTTGGGAGGCTTCTCCTGATGTTCCCGACATCCTCTTAGCTTTCCTACAACAAAACCTCTAGTTAGATCCTTGAATAAACATCTCAAAATGTGTCTTTAAAATCATACCTTTCAAACATACATCGGAGGCAGAACCAAGCAGCAAACATCTTAAATAATCTTCTTTTAACATACTATTGGGCTTAGAGCAAAAATTATTACTGTCACTTTATTAATAAGAAGCGGCCTCGGATTCGGAAGTGAAATGGTGATCGGAACCGGAACCGGAATGGAAACTAATTCGGTTTCCTTCAGATTTTTTGTTTTCATATTCTGTTTCAGTTTGGCTTCCGCTTCCGCCAAGGTTAACTCTTTATGAAGTAAAGCTTCTTACTATAAGCGGAGTCAGAGACAGGATGAAAATGGAATTGACACTAAACATAAAAACATATCCAAAACTCTAAATCAATTTCGATCCCGCTTCTGGCTATGTTGACCATGATGTCATCAATAACTTTATCAATTTAACGCATAACTCTATGATTAAAGACTAAGGTCATATTAAATGAAACGAGGCTTTAAAATATATCATAAAAAGACTATACCCATATGACCGTGGGGACGACTATATTTAGGGCAACATATTTAATTATTAAACATGATCACAAAAACACATAAAACCCTAACCTAGAAAACGCGATATAAAACTAGGGCACGAATTTAACCCCTCTATTTTAACCCGATTGAATGCGCGACAAAAAGCCCTAAGTAAAAACAAGATTCTATCCACCCTAACTCACTGTAAAACTTGAATTTAATCTACCTTACTGTGAAAACCCTAATTAAATCTACACATTTAAAACCTAACGCAGCACGACACGATCACGACAAAACATGAAAGCGACTGTGCCCGAATTCACTATAAAACCAAAAATGCAAGCATAAAACGAAATCAAGAACAACAAATAAAGAAAGAAACACAAACACACCATCTTATCGAGACGACAAACTTTCCCAAAGATCTAAATCAAACAACACGAAAGCAAATAAATAAAAATGAGAATAGGAACCCTACCTCGAACGCAAAAACTTGGCTAACCTTCTAAATTGATTCCAAAGCAATTATCTCCTCCTCCTTCAATCGATTCACTCAGATGGACTCCGCAGCTGCTCTATTTCACTCTTTGATTCTTTAATAATGATAATAATAATGCGTTTAATCCTTAATGAAGGTAAAAATCAAAATTTCTACCTACACACGACAGCTGTCATTAACGCATTAAATGCAGTTAAGCGGAGTCAGAACTGGAGAAGAACAAACACTTCACTTCAGTGCGACTTCAATAAAAATTCAACGACCAAGAAAACTACAGGGGTAGAATCGGAATGGAAATTGATTCAGAAACTTAAGTAAATTCCCAACTTCATTCCCGTTCTGGGTCCGGGTCCGCCAACAAAACACAAGATGAAACCAAAAACAAAAAGTAAAATAAAAGACCGACATAATAAAACTTAACACAAGGACCTAGTCTAAAACCAAAAGTTCAAAAAGCGGAGGCGAAGACGGGACGGATTTTGATTTTGCAATTTTCAATAAACACCAACTTAACACCCACTCTGGTTCCGGCTCCGATAAAGACAAAACAAAAGGTCAAAAAGAAAGACTATCGGTATGGGGATCAGAGCAAGCTTTGAAAGAAGTTTCAGAACTTGATTTGGTTCCGGCTCCGATTCCGGCAGACTAAACCAAAATAAAACAAAGTGTTGGAAAAAAAAAATCCAGACTTTGTTTGAAAAACAACAAAAGATAAAAATAACAAAGGGGGACCCATTTTGACCAAGGCAAAAGATGGGGTGGTTATGCAAGGCATAACAGGCATCAAGCTTAAGAAGGATGGTATGTGTGATTATTGAAGTATCATAAGTATTTAGATCCTCATAACTCCATGCTATTACATCATGATATAAATGAAGATCCTTGATTATGCCCTCCTTTTATGTTGGAGTACAAACCTTTCCAATAAAGAGATTCTTTGATTCTTCAATTGTGTCCATGTTGTAAGTGTCACATTTTATTTCCATTGAAACTTCTTTAGATTGTTGGTCTTTGTGCCTTAGATGATCAAAATCAAGAATTCACTCCAGATGAACCATACCTCTAGGAATTGTATTGGTCTTCAAATTAACTACTCCTTCCTAGTACAAATCCACTAACTCGGGTTCTACTTCATCTATAATTTGAGCTGAAAATACATCTGAACTGGTAATAAAATCTACTATATGCTTATCATTTTCGAATACCTAGAAATTTGTAACATTTTCTGACACCAAAGGAGTAGGTGTAAGTTCAACTATGAATTTTTTCAAACCAGATAATGGTTGCAACGTGTTGGTTACTTGAGCCAGTGCATGTGCAACATAATTTTTATGCCTAGGAATCAACTGGATATTAAGAGCATCAAAGCTTTCTAACAAATCCCATACATGATGTCGATAATTTTCCAATCTCTTTGTGTGACAAGAGTACTTTTTACATACCTACTGTGGATTAAAAAATCCTTGGAGCTCCCTTTGGGTTGATATATATATTTTTCATAAGCCCTGATCTGCACCTCGTATGTTAAAGCATTACCGGCCCCTTTTCCATCGCACTTGCGCACTTGCTCCACATGCCCATCATGCACTCATTATAGGAGATTCTTCCCTTGCTTCTCTTTCAAGATCTGTATCTTTGCCATGTGTCAGAAGTGCGCACTCAAGGAGCCTTCTCCTTTGAGCGATTCCCATGTGCCATGTCACATCATTCTGCAAGCAGCTTTTTGGCGGTCCCCATAGCCAGTGTTTGAAAATAGACATCTCCATGTGTTAGCTCCGCAGGGATCTTAATCGAAGGGTTGGAATGAGCAAGTGAGAAGCTTCGTCTCTTCACCACATGTCCTAACCAACTATATGGTTGAGTGACATGTGTTGCTTGGAGAGTTTCGTTGCTTCTTCCTTGGGACCACAACCATCATTTTCTAGGAAGTGAATCTTGTTTGAAGGCAACAATGTGGAATGAATCGAATATTTTTATTCCAACGGTTCTGGGGAATCATGGCAATGGATATCATTACTCATATTTGGGAATCTTTTCAGTTACTGGCTCAATGGAGGTGGGAAATCTATATATATATTTCTCTTACTCTCTGAGAAAGGGTTCAAAAATTACATAAAAGAGATTGAAAAGCTCTAAGCCTTTATAGTGTTTTCTAATTATTGTATTGAGATTTACAGACTGTGCCCATTGTTTTGCCTCTATATTTCTTAGTCGATATAAGACATGATACTGTGCTACTTGTTGTATTAAGTAGTTTATCTACAACTTTTATGACTTCAATAGAAATTTACTATTTGGATCATGTCTCAGAATCTTCTCGATCAATAGATGTATGTGGAAGTTATCCGATGTCATTTGATTAACTGCTTAAGATTTTAATTTTGTTTTTGTTATTCTCAGACATAGCAGATTGTTGAACGGGCCCTCAAACCATATCCAAAAGGAAGGTTTATCATGCCTAAAAGTTTAATCTTGGCACATTGCCTTCGATTAGACTTTATTTTATATTTGTTTCCTTTTCCCTTTCCAAACCCCCAATTACAAGAAGAGTTAGCTTTTTTGAAAATCTCAGAGGTTTCTTAGTTTAGTGCAATTGGTCCCCCTATTAACTAAGTTTCCTTTAAGGTTGTTTGCCTAGCAATTTTAGCCATCAAATAGTTTCTTTTTCTGGCACAGCCGGTGGGACTGTATTGAATGTATTTAAATTTAAAGTGGGTGTATGAACCACATACATGTTATTAGATCACAGAATGTGAATAACCCTGGCTTTCTAGTACCATCGCTAACAACAGTTCAAACAAGAAATCATCTGGTAAACATTCCAAACCCTCCACCAGCCATGTTGTCAATAGCTAATAGAAATTGTGTGGCCTAAGATGCCAGAATCCCTCTCATAGCACCAGTAGCACCAACCATTTTGGCTAATATCCTGACCTCTACTTTAAAAGTTGTACCGAAATTCATCGGGGATGGGTTGAAGATTCCATTTGAACATCTGCAAGATGTGATGGATGTATGTTTGGTGCATGGTGTAGCTGATAAAAATGTAGCACTGAGGCTACTTGCACCCTCTTTCAAAGGAAAGGCCCTCAATTGGTACCGCACTCTAGGAGACAATACCATCGGCACTTGGGACCAGCTCGGAGATCCTTTCTATGAGATTTTTTTGAACAACGGAGATCGGTCCTCGCTATTCCAGTAGCTGGTGACTATCAAGCGGGCCCCTCAAGAGGATATGATAGACTTCAATACCAGGTTCCATACGACTTGGTAGAGGATCCAGACCGCAATCTTCCTACCCCCTAATTTGGCATTCATGTTTTACCTAAAATCTATCAACGCTGACATCTCAATGATGATTCAATCTCTTGGTGGGAACACCTTGCCAAACACGTATAGCATTGTTGTTACAATAGAGAACAATCTGATTGATTTCAGAAAGCTACCACCTCGGCTCACAATGCCTATATTTGCAGAATTATCAGCTCCCACTCTTTACTTTCTCTTGATAATAATTTCTCCAATTATTTCCAATTAGTTTTCAAATTCAAATAAAATTAAATCTCGATGATTGACTTTGGATATTTGAAATTCAAATAATAAAATGTTGACATCGACATATTACATTTTGGAGGAAAAATAGGGCGACTAAGTCGCCTAGGGAAACTTAGTCCTAGCAGTATTTTTTGAGAATTAAGGTGTCGAGGGCAAAGTATTAAATGAATAAAAGAAATTCCATTTGAAATTTGTTGGTAATTGTTAAAAATGGGCCATGGAATGCATGATTTGGGAAATTAGGTGCACTCAATTAGGTCCAATAACTTGAGGGAGAGAAAAATATAGTGTGAAATTGTTAAGGGTGACAATTTACAATGCTAAATTTAGCCCCCACTTTAGTGAGAGTATGAACATATGCTTAGACTCACACTAAAGTAGAAAATATGCATCAAGAGGGGTTTGACTGTCCAAATGTTGAAGAGATATGCTGAAAAAGGATCTAGGAGGGAATGCACAAGCCTCCAATATCTAAGGTCCCATGCTAAACCAACATGAGCACAAAGGAACACAGACATGTATAAAATGTAGCAAGACAACATACACAAACATACATGTCAAAAACATGAAGCATACATGACGAAAACATATGGCATAACATAGCATAAAGATAATGATGAAATGAAAGCAAACACAATGCAAACAAGAAGAAGAAACACAAAGGACACAATAAAACACAAGGTTAGTACTAAAGGGGTCTGATTCAGTAAGGCAAAGAAACCTTGGTCTTAAATTTGTCTCGAATACCAAATGTCATCCATAAAATGTGTTGTCAAAATAAAGTGATACTCTCACAAGGATGAAAAATCCCTTATGAGCTACAAAGATCTACTAGCTAGCAAGTTGCATTATGCTAGGTTTCTAGGTAGAAATGGGTGCTCAAGTTCATGATCCAACAAGTTGCGTTATGCTGAATCCATGAACTATCTTGCAAAAGCCTTAGCTAAGAAGGTGTAAAAACTCGCCTAAGAAGGCACATAAATCACCTAAGAAGGTGCATAAATGTCTAAGGGAACGAATTGATAACCATGTCTCAAGAGGTGTTACAAACAACACTACCACCAAGGGGGTATGTCAATAAGTCAAATCTCACAATATGTCTATGAAATGGATAGAGATAATAATGTTGGTATTTTAAGGAGAAAAGAATGCACACCTTCCAAAACTAGTTATCCTTTCCCTCTAACTGTAAAGACAAGGATAACCACACAAGAGACTATCATGTTGCTACCATGAAAAATATGGTTGCACCTAAGATTATACCACCATGAATGACAATGAGCAAATACATAGAGCTACAAATGCCACATAGTGAGGATCAACACCATAGTATGAAGATCATTATTGATCTTTATTCACAAATCTCATACTCTCTATTATATGCCAATATATAGCGATTCCTTATTGGAAACTTATAGCCTAACATACAAGATCGGATCTTATTAATGAAATATCCTCCATTCACACATCTATGAACAACTATTTGTGATTACTGAATTTTGATTAGCCAATATGAGGGTACACCTTCATTGGCTCTTAATAATAAATTTGAATCCTTTCCTCAATCAAATTATTAACCATTTTAGAATTAAAAAAAAACTTCATCAAATTAAACACTCCTCAATCTTCAAATAACATTCAAACCCAAGTTGTTGCTACATCTACAACATCATATCATTTTAGGCCAAGACAGATAATTTTGCAATTTCCTGATTCTCTACATGCTATTATATTACAATTTCTTAATAAGAACATGATCCAACCCCATCCTATTCATCCTATTGATACCACCAAACCATTACCTCCTAACTTTAATGAAAAAGGCATTTTGTCAATATCATCATACACTTGGACATGATACATAAAGATGTATGTGTCTTAAGTACCAAGTGCAAGACCTTATTGATTCTAATGTCATCTAGTTGGTTGGTGTAAATAATAAATGGAATAAGTTGGTAACACCACCCAATCAAAACTTATAAATCTTTACCAATCTATTGCCAGGTCATTCAACTAATCTTGTCAAACAAAGTGATAATGAGGAAGATAGTGATAACATAACCAATATGATAAACATGATTGATGTTCATCCTCACAAAAATAAAACCAACATTTAACCTAATATCACTTTTACAAATATTTTTTCTTTTATAACTGCATCTAATGGTCACCTTTACATAACTGGAAAAATTAACGATAAAATTGCAAGGGGAATACTCATTGATTTGGTATATTTAGTAAATTTAATCACCAAAGAATTCTTGTATGTGCATGAATTGTATAAATATAATTATGAACCATTTGAAGTGTCATTAATAACTCATGATGGTTTTATACACCCTACAATTGGCTCTATAACTCTTCTAGTAAAAGTTGGACCTAAAAATTTAGATATTTTGTTTACCGTAATCTCGACATCAGACTAGTTTCATGTGAATTTAGGTGACCCATGGATTTCCTCCATGAATGTAGTCCCCTCGATTATTCATAAATGTCTTATATTCCCATTCGAATGATAAATACATAGTATTCATTGTAGTGGATTTAAACCTTTGGTCTCTCATGGAAATTTTTCACTTGATTAATTTTAGCCTCAGTTAGCCCAACCATCTAAACCTCATGAAGATTATCTATTTTTATCATATCAAAATTTTAATGCTAAGCATATATCCTAATTATCTCTTACAAATATTCTTCCCAAGTCTTATTGCTCTTTAATGGCTATGATGGTTGTTCCTCCTACTCTATAAGAAGCAAATGAACCTCGACCTAAATGGGGTATTCTTCATTGACCTTCTAGAATCTATGTCATCATTCCCCCTCTTCCAACCTATTATAGGTCATGACACAACTATTCAACAAGGCCTTCAGGGATTACTTTTGTGTCTCCCAAGAAAAATAAACATTTGTGCAAAAACCTAAACCACCTACGGTTTCCCAACCTTCGATAGTTCCTTCAGTTCCTCCTAAAAAGGAAGAAAAGGGACCAATGTTTGAAAACACCTTAATTACCCCTTCACAAGATAAAACTTGTGCAAGAGAAAATAAATGAAGACAACGAGCTATGGCTCATTAGCTTGCTAAAGATAGAAAAACCTTACCTAATGATTTCTCATCCATACAACCAAATTCTAATGAAATACCTCCCATCCATCCATCCTTGTCATCACCTAACTCCACTCCACCACCCTCTCCAAAGCATGAAGCCAAGCCTTATCTTTCCCAACCAAGCCAAAGACAAAAAATATCACATGGATGATAGTGCTCATAACATACAAATAGCACTAGTATGCAACCCATTGTGATATACTTTGATACTGAGTTAGAAGATAAAATGAAAGCACAAAAATAAGATCATAATGAACTATCTCTTATGTTTGAAAAATCAATGAATTTAGATGAGGACAACCATGAAGATCCTCCTAATACGAGTGGCCCACCATGTGTTGAACTTGGTGCCTCTCCTTGTACCACACTTATTGTATTTCCTTTAGCCTTATGTTTTCCTTCCATTTATGATGAGAAAGATTGAGATGTAGGTGTTTTGTCATAGATTGGAAATCATAAGTAGTACCATTTGTTTATTTTTGTTTTTCTTGCATGTAATATGATCTCCCCATAATGTCTTGCTTGGTGCGTGTTTATGTTTGTTAGTTTTCTTTGGATGACCCTGGTTGTTCTCGTTGGCACAAGGATACAAAGAGAAAAAATCTATAGTGTAATTCCTCTATTTTTATTTATTTTGTTCCTTTTGGGCATGATGCAAAGCATTGAGATATTTATGTCTCTTCCATGTTGACCCAAAAAAAATCGTGTGTCATTCCTCTGTTGTTTTCGTAGTTCCACAAGTATTTAGGGAATGATATCAATTCAGAGCAGGATCATATTATGCATTATCTCCAGTCTATACTGACCCAAAATTTGTAAATCCCTCATGTGCTATCTTTTTCTTATTAATTTTATGGATTTTTTTGGGGGCAACCCTCATCATGATTCAGCCTTTTGGGAACATATCATTACAAATATCATTCTCTCATTTCTTATAATTTAAAAATATCATTTTATTCTACCTTAAAGGCAATTACTTTAAGGTGGGGGAATACATTCCATTATGTGCTTCACATTTTTCACACGATATGAACTTAGTGATGCTTCTATGGAATATTGATCATATTTTGTAGCGACTTATTAGAGTTATTTTGCAAACAACTATCTTCGCTTATAATTCATGGTATGTTTGACATGAGAACTCACCTAATGAATATTGAACTTCACTAGCCCTTGTGTGTTTTCATTCTCTACCATTTACAAAAACTCGCCTAGTTAATATCAGACTTCACTAACCTTTGTTATTTATTATCAAGATCACGTAGTGAATAGCAGACTTCACTAGCCTATGATGTTTTTCATGGGTCACCTAGAAAATATTGGACTTTGCTAGCCAGTGATTCATGAATACCTTGGGTATGGATCTTAATAAGAAATTTGTAGATCTTGCTATTATGTGATTTCATACCCCCTTTTTTGTGTTTAAATCGTGTTTATATTTTTTTTGCATTGTTTTTTTGTTATTTTTGCATGGTTTTTGTATTTTGTTTGCATCATGTTTGTTTTGCATTATATTTAACTTATGGTTGCATTGTGTATGCTTCATTTTTAACATGTTTCTTTGTACCTTATGTATGTGTGTGTTCCTTTGTCTTCACATTGTTGTTTTCATAATCTTGAGCCTGGAGCTAGCACGTCCCCTAGATTCGGTGTCATCCTACTTCTCCAATGTTTTGACGAAATAACCCTTCTTGGCTTATCCTTACTTTAGTATGAGAATGAGCGTAAGTTCATACTCTCACTAAAGTGGGGGTTGAATGTAGTGTCAAAATTGTCGACCTTGATAATTTTAAATTATGTTTGGCTCCCCTTTATGTGCTTGGACCTTAATTATGCTAATTATTTACCCATTTTACTGTCATTTTTAGAAAATTAGAATAAATTTGGGGATTAAAATAAATTATTTATTTAACGAAAACTTAAATTTAAAAATAGGTCCAATTTAGGGAGAATTTTTAATTGACCAGCCTATTTTGGCCCAATTTTTAATATCTTATTACTGGCATTTTTATTGTTACAAATTTAAATTCATTTGTTGGCCTTTCATAATTAATTTTGTGGGAAATAAAGAAATACATATAAATATCTTTTTCACCATTTGAACATATAAGGAAACCTAATGAAATTTTGATCAATTGAGCATCCTAAAAAGAAATCAAGAGCAATCAAGACTAGAATTAACAACACTTTTTATTAGTCAAAATTTTCATTAGCAATGCATCATGTTAGATTGTTTTATGTTTCATGTTCATTGTTTTGTGAATACTAACACTTGCAGGACCTTCAATCAAGCATCTAATTCTCCTTGCATGAGATGAGTACCATGACTATAGTCCATAAAGGAAAGAAAATTTGAGTGGTAAGTTCTAGCACTTGTAATTTATCATTTATTTTGTCCATTTGCCTCTGCCCAACTAAGGGCAAGCACTCTTTATCAACATCATCATAGTCATTGTGGAGGTGGAAACACCAAAACAAGGTTTGACTTAGGCAATCCCATATATGGAACAACCCTTTCTCTTGTTTCATGTTTGTAGGTGGAAGATCTGATGTAGATTTGGAGAAGATTGAAGATTTAACATCAAGATCAAGCATTCAAGCACCTTAATTCATCAAAATAGGGTAAGAGGAATTATTCATCAATAGACAAAGTTTTGAAGTTGAGTTTGACAAGAGAACACCTACATATTGTGACCTACTGATACCTACTCAGAGATTCTAGAAATTCAAACATCTCAGTCTAGGAAATTTTTCCCCTGACCAACCAAATTCAACTCAGATTCAGAATGTCAGGTTCCTTTGTATCTGCCTTTTTCTTTTCTATTTTTAGTTTTTATTTCTCAGTTCTATACTTTTTTGAAATTGCATCAGTTTGTTGTAGTTATATAATTTTTACCTAGTTTACATAATCAAATCAATTCAATTCCTAATCCTAATCAACCACAAACAAACCCCCCATAAAGAGGACCAAAACCCTTATCGATCATTCTAGATCTTCCTTGAGGAAAGTATCCAAGTGGTCTTATATGATCAATTTTGGTTCCTCTCAAATGTAATGTTGGGAAAGGTGTGATTTAGACCCTAGATCCCTTTTCCCGCATCACAAGATGATAGTTTAATCCTATGATAATGGATGTATGCAATGATTTAGTGAGGTTGTGAGATGACAAAAGGATGTTATATTATGAATTAAGATGATTGTATGGTATAGTATGAATATAAATTTAGGATATGGATGTCTATAAGGATATCAATCTAGGTTGTAGAAAAAAGAATCATGTATGATGGTCAATATGGATGTAGGTGATGGTTTAATCTAGGAAATTGTTGTCTATGAAGGATGATATGTGATTATGAATGTATGTGATGATGGTGTGTAGACAAGATGATGGTAAGATATGGATTTGAAAAGAAAGGTGGATGCAAATGATGGTTGAAAATGTAGGATAATGGGTATATGAAGATGTAAATGGTAATGGATGTTTATGATGTGGATGGATATGATAGTCTAAGCTACTATATGGATGTAAAAGATGATCTAAATAGATGTGTATGAGGGTGTAGATGATAAAGGATTTTAGGATATGAATGTAGAGGAGGTATAATATGGAAGTGGTGATCTAATCTAGGGCTATCTATGAGGATGATATTTGTTTATGATATGAAGAAAGGATGAAAAAACTATAGATGATAATCAAACTTCTGATATGAGTGTATTTTATGGTAATATGAAACTATAGATGTAGATGTAAGTGATGGTGTGTATACTTAGGATGTGGGTATGTATGAGGATGATATGTGGATATATATGTTATGATACAGATGAGTATGTGAGATAATGGATGGTATATGATGGATATGAATGAAATTCTATTGCACAAGTAGTGGATGTATTGGGATGATTTGGACTTAGGACAACAAGCTATTATAATGGATGTTATAGTTATGAGTGTCAATGATAGTATTAACCTAGAAGGTATATGAGAAACTAAGTTGTAGACAAGATGATGATGTGGAAATGGTGGGCACCTAAACCTTACCAAGAGGACAGTCCTAATCTAAATAAACAAATATAAAATACTTTTCTTTTTTGGAATATTTCAATATTTTTGGATTTTTTGTTTTTTGAAAACTTATACTAAAAAGGATAGAAGATTAAAAATTTAAGGATCAAAAGGATAAATTCCTCATACAACTTCAAGTGGGGAGGTTCTACTCTAAAATGACAAGAACATAAGACACAACAACCCTAAAATCAATTAGGTGGGAATGACTCCTAGTGTGGGCCCATAACAAAGCTAATACCATCTGCCATGTGAATTGATAGCTAGGGAATGCAAGGTTATGTACCACCTATACACCCCTTACCTTTGAGGACAATGCCTTTCCCAAGGTTAGCTCCATCTCAGCACATGGAGGTACATTATGAGTAACTTCAAGGTATGATATGTATCCCTTGCACAATATTAGAATATAATTGAAGGAGTTGGGCTTCTATTTACAAGCTCACTAGGGAAAAATTGTGAACTAAGGGAATTTCTATATGCATGAGATTAGGAGGTTCTCTCCTCTTCTCTTCACCTCACAAGTCTCAATATATTGAGGGGCTTGGGACTCTGCTAGACACAATGAAGGCTCCTTTTTGAGGTACATATTTTTCTCTACCACTTTATATACCTCACCAAAAATGTGGTTGAGTTCATCACTTTGGATGAAACCCTCAATCAGGCCTCCTAAAAAAGAAAACAAGGTAACACTTATTTATAATCCTCAAGGTCGCCTTAGAGTGCAAGAGGAGACAATTTTTAAGTGGACCTTGGGGATAAAAGACACTTGTTTATTTTAATCCCAAATTAAATTATGAATTTATTTTAACCAGATTTATAATGGTGAGAAAACAAATAAAGAAAACATAACATAAATAAAATTATCTAAATTAGTCTTCAACAACACATCTTTCAAACCATAAATTGGTAGTTTTCAAATTTTATCTTTACCCAATGGATATGTTGCATTTAGATAATCAATCCAAAAAAAAGAAAAAAAAGTAATAAACCAACAAAAATAAATTGAACCAATGAATTTTTTAAGAGTTTTTGATAAATTTGAAAAAAAATCACTAAAAATGAGACTATATGCAAAATATATGAGCATTTGAAGTTTACAAAAGAGTCGTGTATTTGAGGGAATTTGAATTGATGATGGAGATTGAAACTAGAAAAATGGTTTGATCCATGACATAAAGCTCTGAACCAACTTTCCAATGCTTGTAAAAAATAAAAAAAATCTAGTCAATTATGTAAATTTATTATTTTTATGAGATAGCTTGTTTAAAGAGTGTAAAGAGAAGGATATCCCTTAGCCCCTATGTGATTGGTGCCTAGTCCCCAAATGAATAGGGGTTGGCAAACAATGTCGGGTGTTGTGTAGTAGGCCCCTATGACCAAGTACTCAATTGGCCTATGTCCAAGGGTTGATTAGTACAACTGCTAGTCCATGTGACTAGGAGCTAAGATTAAACAAAAATAATAATAAACAAAAAATTAACAATAAAGCTAAAAATAAGAAAATTCAAATGAAAAAAATGACAATTTATTAAGGAAAAAACCTAACGGGTTTCCATTGAGTTCTTGTGTATACAATGTAGGTTGTAGGTCTGCATGGGTATATACTCATAAAACATGTCTACTATTCCAATATATAAAAAAACATGTTGTGTGGGTATATACTTACCAAATTTTCCCATAATTTGACAATATGCATCACTAAAGGATATACACTGTAAATATGTTATTTTGATACTATATATGTGTGTGTCAACTAAAGGGTATACACCTACAAGCAAGGGATATTTGTTATTAATACCATGGATTAGGGAATATATGTTGCATGCAATTCCTATGTATGCACCCTCAAATTTGCATGTATATGCCTTATGTATACTCAATGTATATCTACCCTATAACCCAGTATGAAAGGAAATATGCACCCACCTAAGATAATTTCCACATAGCCCAAATAGATAAATCTATCCAAACAAGTATTCATAATCCATATGCAAAAGAATAGACAACATAACATCAAAGATGACAAAAGATATACCCTAGGAAAACCCTCAAGAGGGAAAAACCTAGCCTCCAAAAACATCCACCACTCATGTATTATTCAGTAATAAATATTGCAATGCATCTTCAGAGTTGTCCATGAACACCTTTGAAACATCAAGCCATGTACAAGTACTCCATGTGAACAAGCATGTAACCACACATCCCACACCATGCTTCAACCCTCACAAATGCTAACAAGAGATGCTCTCAACCCTTTAGCCAAATAGCCAAGCCAACCTTAGATAACTACCCATGTGTTTTCTTTTTATAGAAACAAGCCCCCCAAAACCACCAAGTGGTATTACATAAAACCATGTAACTAATACCATGAGCTTATAAAACCATTAACCCCTCATTTAATATTGGTACTACATTTTCCCAATATTAAATATTATTCCCATGTGCAACCCCATAGTAAATATTTAACCCAATGTTACATACAACACATAAAGTGGCTACAAGAATGCTAGACCCATGTGATGCACGAATCCCTAGATTCCCTATGTGCAGCACATAATAAATAAATAATTTCATTATAACATTATGCAAGGTAGACAACACACATTTTCCTAGCATTCTTCCACTTGTTGTATACATTGCATAGGGGGTAGACAATTAAACTCAAACATGAACACGGAAACATTCCCTCTAGCCACACACAAAGATAAGAAACCATCCAAATAGAGATGTCACACTATCTATCACAAAGAAGCATAAGTCCTGCCTCCAACCAATATCACAATACACAAACACTCAATCTAAAGGTAACAAATATGTATTAGTAGCTGTCAAGATATAACCACCATAGCTGAAAATGACACCCGTGCAACAAATGCTAACATGCCCAAATATCCATACCTCTAATGTATACAAATCATAACAAGTGAACCTCACTCCATCAACATATACAACCCATAACATGCAATCACAAGCTCCAAGTGAAAAACCTGTCATATAATGAACATACACATTCGGGAACTCCCATTGCATAGGTAATGTCAAATTTGAAAATGATCAAGGCATCCAAAGATCCATCAATAGCATCACAAGAAGTATAATCAATATCATGTAGTGCTAAGGAACATCCACAAAGATTCAAATCCTACAAACCAATATGTTGCAATACATATCTCACCACAAGTCTCCATAGCTCTCCCAAGTTCTTCACACCCAACAAAGGAAAGAGATAAAGGAACCTCCATGTCGTCACCAAAGAACAATAAACTCATTACCACAAACATAGTGATCACCATAGCTCCACAAAATATCCCAAAACCAATTGCATGTGAATACAAGCATCAAGGAAGAAGAACAAGACCAAAGAGCGAACATGCAAATCAAAACTTATAGCATATCCTACACAAATCTCTAAATGCTAATTTTTTATAAGTATGATCCCCTCCATAAAACCCCAAAGATAATAACACTATCCACATCTAAACATAACCAAAATGTATGCATCTCAAGCCACAAAGGAAGATCAAACCAAATCCATCCCCAAACTAGGAATAAGCCCAATAACATCTCCTAAACTCAACATCGATGAATAATCTCACAATGCATAAGGAGATAAAAATGCCAACATCCCTCAAATGGACCCTCTAGAAGTAGAAAACCATAGCTCAAGATCCATATGCATGAGAAGATAAAGCATAAAACATAATGCATCTCATGAAAATAACAACAAGCAATACTTATCATATGATAAATCATCAAGTATACCAAGAGTGGGGAATGGAATTCTCCTCCAAGATATCCAAGTCATCATGACTAATATAAGAAAAATCTCCTCATAGGTCTATGTTTAACTTACATCCAACCAAGGTGTAGGCTCCTTGGACTTCTAGCTGAAACCTCATCAATGAGAAATTGTCTCAACACGTGTCTCTAATCACAAGAGATCACCTCACCTATGTCTCCAAGTATCCATGAGTGCTTATAACTAATCAATTCATGCCAAACTCCAAATGCAACATAGCATCATCATGAAGTTACCAAGAAAATGATCAATGTACCCAATACCAAGTGAACTAGCAAGATACAACACCACCAAACCATCATTGTCACAAGCTCCTACTGAATAGTATAATCAAGCTATCCATGACATTGTGATAACAACCTCCTCAATGGAGATCAACCAAAGACATGATCCTCAATCCAAGAAGATACAACACTGTTGTAAGGCCAAACTAATTTTCAGTAAACTTGGTGGTAAACACACAATTCAAAGGTGGTTTCTAATTGAATAGTCCACTAAACCCTTGTAAAGACTCCATTTTATTATCAACCAAGGCTAATGTAAACTTGTGATGATTTTGGCATAGTATGTGCATCCAGAGATTCTATACTCCCTATATCATCTACTATAAGTGTTTACACATGTGGAGAAACATAAATTGTAAAATAGTAAACATAATTAAACTTGGAACTATTGCTACAAGTACTTACAACTTAAGATTGTGACTAGTTCATTGTCAAGAATGAACTATGTAACTAACTAACACTACTAGCTTTGAATCACTTCAAAGGATATGCATTAAGACAAACAAAACATAAAGTAAAAGACAAGATCTTATTCATGATTTCATTCACATACAAAACATGAAGAATCTAATTAAGATAATTGCAATAATGTAAGTAACTACTGTAACAAAAATTAAAGTGGGGAATAGTTACCTTGAGTGGCCCTTTGCTCAAGTGACTATCTCCACAAAATAAACTTAAATCTAGCTTCTCAAATCAACTAAACATAATAGTAAATTAAAAACCTCTTCATTACATAAAATGAGATTTCACAAACTAACAAGAACCTTTAGAGATATCTTATTGATGAAAACATAATTGGAAACAAAAATATTATTTGTGTAAATAGAAGAAAACTATCTGAACATATCCATATGCTAGATATCTACTTGATCCCTCGACCACCAAGCCAACTATATAGATTCGGGGGAGGTTTATTGAAACAAGGACTCAAAATAAAAAAAACTAAATTCAAATCACCACTCCCCTATGAAATAGAGAGTGACAAATTCTACATAACTGAAAAGGTAAAAGAAGTTGATTAGTACTACAACTTTGCTACAATGGTATAACAAAAATGTGGACTATGGAAATAGTCATGTTAGATTCTCAATCATAGCAAACTTCTTATCTCTTTAATAGTCTTATTGATTGGCATGGTGAATCACATTCATCCTTATAAATAAACGCCTCTATTTTTACAATTGGTGTGTTCTTTTTATTCTGGAATCTCCCCTACATTGCTATCTAAAATCCTTTGGTTGCGGGTTACACTCCCTAATTGTTGCAGGATACAATCTACTTGATCTAGCTTCTCAACTGCAAGGAGGTAGTTCATACAACATATACATAATACTAATAACCATAAATTAAACATAGACCCATATTTCATTTCATACACACACACAATTAATCATGCAATTAACAACATATTGTGATCATATTTCCATACATCAAAACCAAGTTCAAATTGCATGAAAGATATAAAAAGATAGATAATGTTTAGGAATGTATATGAAATGGGTATCTGGAAATTCCTAAGAGTATGAACTAAACAACAAAAAACTAGCTAATATTTGGTCTCATCAACCACCAAATCATCACTGTCACAAGCTCTCATTGAATTGTGTAACCAAGCTATCCATGAAATCATGATAACAACCTCCTCAATGAAGATCAACCATAACCAAGATCCTCAAGATAAGAAGATACACCACCACAAAGCAAACAAGAATCAATCCAACACCACCAATCAAGAACTTGCATAAACAATCATGTCATGCCAAAGTCCCTAAAGCACAAGGAACATCCATGACACTATGATCACCACCAAATATACTAGCAACACAATCCAACTGTGTCACACATGTCTACATCACATAGTCAACTACATAGATCCCACATCATGATTGTGCCTGGTAATACCATCTCTCCTCCTCAATATGACAACCAAACTAGAAAAATAGGTGACCAAACCAAGCCACCAATATAATTCTTTAACAACACTGAAGCATCTATGAGCATAGATGACCCACATCGAATTTATAAATACAACTTGTAACTATAGATTGCCTATAACACTGCACAACTTGTAGATACAACAATGCAACATACAAATACAACAATATACTGATAACCATGTCAAATGAGAGTAATTATAGATGTGCATGTGAGTATACAATGAATCCAACATCAAATCACCAAGATTCGAATAGCTATAAGCTCACAAAATCACCATAGTCAAAAGAACCCATAAATAGCTTAGAAGAAAATAACAGAAAATAAATCATACCAAAATATATCCAAACTTGATCCATTGTGTAGTGCTTTGAACAAGCTTTTCGTCGACTACAAGAAGTGAAAAATTTGACTCTATATGCACAAGTTATGACCTCTTCAACCCTAAAAAGAACATCTGACTTCCCGAAAATAAATCATTATTAAAATAGAAAAATCTAGAAAAACCATTAATACCACAGCGTAGATCATGGAACCACCTTTCCAATGAGTAATTTGGCTATTAAACTGTAGACTGGTGGTGCTCGGGTAGCTCGTCGGTGGCAGCGATACCACCCAGTCGATGCCACCTCCCTTTTCCTCCAGACCCAATCCACATATAAACTTCATTTTAATTTAAAATTTAAAAATGTTGGGCTAAATTTTAATTTTTTTGACATTGGCAGATTAATTTTTAATAGGGTTGGCCCTGGCCCTGTCGGACCGATGGTCGGAAGCCAGGGGGATTAAAGCCATGTCATCCTAGTGCATTGCTGGTAGGGGCTAACACCCTTGTTGGCAATGTTAGAACAACCAGGGGTATGGAGGGAAGTCAGTGGACCACCCCCCCCCCCGCCCCATTCATTTTTAATTTATTTTCATAACATGGTTTTTACAAACTTGAATTTTTACCTATTGTGTGGGAAAATTTTATTCGTTGAATTATTTTATTTTATTTTTTGTAAATTTGACGGTCATATGACCGAATAGGGCAGGGGATAAAAGAAATTTGCATTTTTTGATAATGACCAAAATAGGCCAAATTTTATGTCAATCTTCATCTCTTGGGCCTTTTGGATCCAATGGTGATGTATGTTTTGTCCCAAGGGGTCATCTACAACATTTCATCTATAAAACCCTCATAATGAACATCCATAAAAAAACCCTTTTTCAAAAAAAGATTCATAACCCTAGATCTACAAAAAAATAACCACAAATCTGCAAGCCCAAAACCCCAAATATGCAAAAAACACTTGCACAAAACCCTCATATCTTTCAATGTCTTCATTCTTTCCATGCAATCCCTAGATTCAACTATGCACCATATCTACTCCAACAAAGGTTATACAAACCACAACCATGGCTCTCATACCAAATGAAAGGAAATATGCATCCACCCAAGATAATTTCCACATAACCCAAATAGGGAAATCTATGCAAACAATTATTCAAAATCCATATGCAAAAGAGTAGACAACATACCATCAAAGATTCAATGCAATATATACCTTGGGAAAACCATAAAGAGTGAAAACCCAGCCTCCAAAAGCATCCATCACTCATGTACTATTTAGAAATAAAATTACAATACATCTTTAGAGTTGTCCATGAACACCTTTGAAGCATCAAGCCCTCTCTACAAGCACTCCATATGAACAAGCATGTAACCACACATCTCGCGTTATGCTTCAACCCTCACAAATTCTAACAAGGAATGCTTTCAACCCCTTAGCTAAATAGACAAGCCAACCTTAGATAACTACCCACATGTTTGCTTTTATAGAAACAAGCTCCCCCAAAACCACCAAGTAGTACTACATAAAACTATGTGACTAATACCATGAGCTTACAAAGCCATTAACCCCTCATTTAATATTGGTACTAAGTTTTTCCAATATTAAATATTATTTCTATGTGCAACCCAACATTAAATATTTAACCCAAAGTTACATACAACACATAAAGTGGCCCCAAAAATGTTGGACCCATGTGATGCATGCATCCCTAGATTCCCTAGGTGCACCACATAATAAATAAATAATTATATTATAACATTATGCAAGGTGGACAACACACCTTTTTTCCTAACACAGTGAACTGAAAAATATAAAACAGTTAGAAACCCTAGGTGAGTAGTACAACATATGTTCGTAAAGAATTACATACGATGTGCAAATTTTCATACTAAAGGGCCTTAGGTCCCTAAAAAATTCAAAAAAATTATTGTAAAGAAAATATAGTAAATTCTTTACATTTTCAATAGAGTGAACTATAAGGCTTGGTGAGTTGGTATGATGAAGCATTTCAAATGGCTTAACCTCTTGCCCTACTTCTATGAAGTGGTTCCTAAGCCACCACATGATTGGGAGAATAGAGAGTGGTATATTGAGACTAGTTATATTCTTGAATCTATGTGTCTTGATGTTGATACCAATGCAATGGAGATCCTCTCATATTTTAAGTCTCCTATTTATTCTTGGATGAAATTTGGTTCATGTATGGAGATCCAAATAATGATCCACTCCTAGATGATCCTATTTTGGATATGTCAACTCCCCTAGATGATTGTGATAATATACCATATGATGAAGATACATTAAAAGTGCTCAAATATTAGAAAATTATTGAACATCAAAGGGCCATCATATCTTCTACTTCTCCTTCAAAGACTTCATGTAATCCAACATCAACTAATACAAATGTTCACACTCAAGAATCTTGTGTAGACACATCATTTGGGGATGAAAAATGTAGTTCTATGACATGCATTGAGATCTCATCTCCTCTATCTTTCTTGCATTTGATGATGCTTTTGTTGTCACAATTTTGACCACTTGTGATTCAATGCAACGAGATCTACATCATCTTCTAGATACATCTACTTGGGATGCATACTTGACAAACATTGTTGGTTTGTTTGTTGAGTCTCATGTTTTAGATTTGAAAGAAACCATTGATTGTATACATCTTCTCTTTGATGGAGATTATCCTTCTTCAATTGTTGTGGGGGAACATTTTGACCTCTTGTTCATTCTCTACATGATCATTCTTCCCAATTTGATGTGAGTGTGGATTATTTTGGAAAATATTTAGAGGTGGCTTCTTCATCTTTAGAGGATGCATCTTTGTCTTTGGATCATGTTATACATTCATCTCTACTAATCATCTTCCATAGTGTGGCCTAGAACACTTCTTTGGAGTGTGTTAGCTTTCAACATCAACATAGAGACACTTGAGCATAGTTTAGAGACATCACATATCATCCTTCTTCTCGTATTTTCCTTTTAGGAATGGGAAGAAATCTTGCATATCATCCTGGTTTTGTTTCTTTCTAAGGAGAGGAATGTTGTTTGGTGAGATTGGATCATCTTTAGCATTCAATGTTGAGCTTCTACCATCATTCCAGGAGACTCTACTTTGAGGGGGAATTTATGATCTCTCTTCTCTCTTATGGGGGTTCTTTTTCCTCATATGGGGTTTTGTCCTTCTCATTCATCATTGAGAGCATCTTGTTTTTATCTCTCTTTTTGGGGATGATATTAGCCCCACTAGGTTTTCTCCTTTTTTTGTTTGTGAGAGATTGCATTTGTAGAAGGGTACCTAACATAGCATTGTAGTCGGGACTCATCTTTGCATATTTGCATCTTTGCATAATAATACACTCCCAAAGTTGCACTTAAGGGGGGTGTTGGTGTAAATAGGTATTTTACCTATCTAGTTCTCTAATAGGTCATATTTACATGCTAATAAATTACTTAGGTCCCAGGTGTTTTTCTAAAAGTATTAGTTGTCTAGATAAGATCTTACATATCTTATCTATTTATCTTTTATTCAATTCTTGTGTCGTAGGTCATTTTATATTGTTGAGGTAGTTGTCTCATTATACAAGATTAAGACACATTTTAAGATCTTGTCTAATCCTATCTCACAACTTGTATTTATAAGCAAGGCATCATATATACCATTCTAATTCAATCCAATACCATTGCAATCTTGAGTATTGCATATTGATTATATTATATTGCATCCATTATTTTAAACTTATGCTCTTGATTTTCTCTATTGTAGAAGGTTGTTTTTTGGTTTTGCAAGTGATCTTGGAGGCTTGAGTCCTTGAGTGACTCTAAAAATGATGTGGGTGCTCAATTCATTAGCATAACATTAGCATTCTTTAGATATGATATTGATAGGACTTGGATAAAAATGAATGCTTGATTGATGATGAGAAATGGGTTTGATTTATAGATTTGCAAGAGGATTTGATGAATGGCTAGGATTCATTATGGAACCTGAGATCTATGATCCTTGATTTGGGGGACCGATGATATGTGGCATGCATAGAATGTTTTCACATTATTTTAATTTTTAATTGAAATAATTATAATTTCTCAACTCAATGTGATTGGGGAGTTAGCAGATATGATTGATTAGTCAATTATTTGCACGAAAGAGTTAACTAAGCGTATGAGAGTTAACTATTATATGGAATAGTTAACAGATTGCATGGATGAGTGAAGTGGATATGATTGATGAGTGGGACTAAGAGTAAGTTTGAGTGGATTGATTAGAATAGGTAGTCAACTAAGTGAGATGGAATTAATCAATTTAATAATTAATTGATTAAATTATTGGTGCACATGAGGTGGAAATTAATATTAAAATAATATATTAATGGATAAATAATTAACTAAATAAATAGATATGTGAATAATTAATTTATTAAATGAATGAATAATATTAGCCAAATTTAATTAAATAACTTAGGAATTATTTGATTAAATTATTAGGTGCTAGATGATAATGTGTGTCCTAGGTGATAAGGTGATGACATGATTAAATAGATGATAAGATGGCCTAGGAGATGAATGAATGAATCAAGTGGTAATGATAGGAAAATTAGATGATTGTTGGATAAGGTCTCATGAAATGAATAAACAACAAGGTCCTAAGGGATGAATGAATGACTTAGGTGATTAGATGAAGATGGCATTCTTTAGGTATGTATAACCATCACAATGGGTGTACCATAAAGTGAAGTACTAGAGTGTATGACCTCTTGTTCAAGCAACTATTAAAGTTGTTTCTTAACGTCATTATTATTTAATAGTATTTTTTGATATATTTTGATGTTTAGTAAAGGAGATTCAAGTGTGAGTTGAATCTCATGCTCAACCTCCTTTCTTGGTGGCAACCTCCTTGGTTCATGGAACACTTCTTGCAAAGATGATTTAATTTGGAGTTACACATAAAATAAATCTTGAATCCACATTCTTTTTGACCTTTCAACAAAAGTAAATAAAATTACTTAGTTTCTTAAATAAGTCAAAAACTTGATTAAATCTTACACTTGCTACCTTTGTCTTGTTTTTTCCCTTTGATAATGTATTTGATTTCATTCTTGACCCATCTATATTTACTAGTCCTCAAAAAATTATATCTCTAACATATAAATGTAAATATGAATTACCAAGTACCATGTCAAAAGCATAAAGAGAAATCACATATGCATCCACTACATCTACATATTGTGCATTCCCCTCAAATTTGAATTTTTAAATTCCTAGTTAGATGTATTTTGATGTATTTTTCACCCAACCCAAACAATAAGGGTGGGAAGTTCATATGTTTTCAAATTGAGTCTTTTAACCAATTCTTTTGATATTATATTGCACTATAATTCGTGATCTACCAATGCAATAACCTTTGTCTTCTTTACTTACAATCTTGAGAACAAAATTTTGTTCTCATCTCTTCAATTTTGTCTTTTTTCTTAGTGTCAAAATCTATGCAACCAAGCTTATCATTTACATATGAACTCTTCTCTACTTCATTTTTTTCTCATTAACTAACAATAAAAAAAAATTAGTCCTTTGTATCCTTATTCTTTGGTTGTAATTTCCAAAAGTTAGTTCCATTAACATGGTTATCTATGTTGTTATGACTACAATGCTTCTTTCTTTTTGCACAATAGTGATAGCATATTTTACCATCCAATTATCTTTAAAATTCTTACTTTTGCATGAAGACTCGTTCACTTATCTTCTTCTCCTCTACATGATATGTGTGGGCACATGTTCCATTTGAACCCTTTGCATTAATAGTAACTACCCTCCTTCAAATGTTAGAGGCTTCCAAAATATTTTGCGATCATGTCTCATCCATATCCATGGTACACATTTGACCACTTGTGTGTCCATAATACACTCATGCTTAATCTTTTGAGCTATTTTGTGCTTGATTAGATAAAATTTCTTTTGAACTAAACATTTAAATTATTCCCAACTATTTATAATAGGCTTCCTTTTTTTAGAATCGCTTATGTAATTTTCTTACGATACAAATAAATGCCCTTCCATTTTGAGGCATGTAAAATATTCTTCATGCTCAATTAAATTCATGTACACTAAAATATACTTTACATTATTTAATCCATGAATCAAATATTTTGACAATAATTTGTCCATCAATAGTTTCAATTTCTATCTTTATTTCTACCTTAAATGGAGTTTCTTTTTCTTTTTTAATTTTAAATGACTTTAAAAAATCCTTGATTTTTGTACATTCTTCACCCATGCCATTTTTTGGCAAGAACTTCTACCAAACTACCAAAATAATATTTTTCTTGTGTCATTTTCATTTGTTGCCTTGACATGTGTTCTTGTTGTTGGCACTTTTTTTTGCCACTCACTTTATGTGGCTTTCAATTCAGCCACCCATGTGTTTAATTCATTCATTCGAGCTTTCTATACTCTCATCGTTGTCATATAAAAACACACTTCCACAATCCACAAAGATCAAATTGTTTTGATGCAAAAATAATTTTTAAACTCTAAATTTAGTAAAATTTAAGAATCACAATTATTTCCACCTTCTTACTTGCTCCAACAAATGACTATATTATAGGCACATGAGCATTGTAGATTAATTTAAAGAAAATAAGCATACTAGCAATTAGATAAATTAACACAAATAACTCAAATTTACCCTAAAAATCGTATGAAGAATAAAACCAACTTTAATAGTGGCAAATGCTTGCCTACTCAATTGATTTAAAAAAATATATATATCACAATAGTTATCCCCTACCACTCTATCCAACTACTTTTAATTACATGTAATGTCCCTTTCTAGAACATTCTTGATTTCTGTCCTAAAACAATAATTCCAACTTACATTATATTTATAACTAGCAATTGCACCTTGGTGTGCAATGGGTGCACGGAAGAAGTGTGGAAAGCCAATTAAGAAATTTTTGGTCTTTTTTACAATGTAAGGAAAGGTAAGAAGATAGAGATGGAGAGGAAGATAGAGATGGAGATGGAGATGGAGAGAGAGAGAGGGGGGGGAGAGAGAGAAATAGAGATAGAAAGAGGGGGAGACAAAGAGAGAGGGAGAGAATGAGAGAGGGAAAGATGGAGGGATAGAAAGATAGAAATAGGAATTTATATAGAGAGATAGAGAGGGAGATATATAGAGAGAGAGAGGTAGGGAGAGGTACTTATGGAGAGATATATATAGAGATATATGGAAAGAGAAAGAGAGATTTTTTTATACCTCTATCTCCCTCTCTATCTTTATATTTTTTATTCTCTTAATCTCTCTCTTCCTCTCTCCCCTATTTTTCTCTATATTTGTCTTCCCTTCTCTCTTCCTCTATCTATATTTTTCTCATTTCTTCTCTCTGTCTATTTCCCTCTCCCTATATTTCTCCCCTTACTATTTTTTTGATATCCCTTATTTATCTCCCCCTCTCTCTCCCCCTTTCCCTTTTTAGCTCTTGATCTATGTACCTCTGTATATATCTTTGTCTCTTATTTCTCTTTATCTCTCTATCTCTCTATCTCTCTCTTTATGTGACTATATCTATATATATGTCTCCTCTTCTCTTTTTTCTGTCTTTCTCTATCTCTCTTCTCATCTCTATATCTTTGTCTCTCGATATTTATTCCTTTATATGTATACTTTTATTTGTGTATCTATTTTTCTCTTTTTATCTCTTGTATCTCTTTGTCTCCCTCTCTATTTCTCTATTTCTCTATTTCTCTCTTTCTCTCTATATCTATTTTACCCTAAGTGTGTAATGGGTACACTAAAGAGGTTTAAAAGGTGAATTATCATATCCTTAATCAAATGACATGTGAGCCCAAGTATAACTCCCTAAAGGCGTGCTATCCTTGGATTGTTGGCATGAAATGACTAATCAAGTTACCTTCTCTCTCCCTGTCTAAATTTTAATTTATATTTTAAAATGAAATGAAACCTATTCAAAAGATAAAAAGTCAATTTGTAATTATTATTATTTATCTAAAAATCTAAGTTTAAAAAGTTTAAAAGAAAAAAATAATTGTTATCCTATCTTTTCTTAATTTAAAGTTAAGAATGCATTTGTTTTTTTCTTTTAATTATATATTATATTTTTTTATATATTAGAAAATATGACAGTTGAGATATATACTATATTTTGACGGTCGAGATCATTTCAATGCTCTTCCATCTTCTCTACAATTTTCAACTATTGATTTTCAAAATCAATTCTTTCACTTCATATAGGAAAATTTTAATTTATATTTTAAGTTTGAAATTCATTTTACTATATAAATTACAAATAAAAATTGAAAATAGAATTGTTCTATAATAATTAAGGTTTAATAAGATAAATAATTATAAATTATAATATTTTTTAATTATTATTTGTAATTTCATAAAAAAACATAAATAATACAAATAAATTTCAAAGTTAAATCTAAATTAAAAACTAAAATAAATTAAATTAAATGGAAAGTCAAAATATTAATAAACGTAATAATTTTAAAAAATAATAAACTTATTAAGTTAATAAATGATCAAATAAAAAAATATAACTATTTTTTTAATTTATTAGAATTGAAATATTAATAAAATATGTACCTAAAAAATATAATTAATATATTACAAATAATATTAACATAAATTTAATAGTAACAATAAAAAATATTATAAAATATTATTAGATAAATTAAATTTGAAAAACTAAAACTGTATTCCAAATAAAATATTAAATAAAAATAAATTATATTAAAATTGTTAAAAGTAAAATTTTAAGTTTTATTTTAAAATTACAAGTAACGACAAACATAAAAAATGAAAAATAAAATGAAACCTATTCAAAAGATAAAAGGTCAATTCCTAATTATTATTATTTATCTAAAAATCTAACTTTAAAAAGTTTGCAAGAAAAAAATAAGTGTTATCCTATCTTTTCTTAATTTAAAGCTAAGACTGATCAGAATGCATTTGTTTTTCTTTAATTATATATTATATTTTTTAATATATTAGAAAATATGGTAGTTGAGATTATATATTATATTTTTTATATATTAGAAGATATGATAGTTGAGATTATATATTATATTTTTTAATATATTAGAAAATATGACAGTTGAGATTATATATTATATTTTTTAATATATTAGAAAATATGACGGTTGAGATCATTTCAATGGTCTTGCATCTTTCTCTACAATTCTCAGCCTTGATTTTCAAAATCATTTCCTTCACTTCATATAGGGAACACCTTCGGTGTAAATATAACTTTATCTAAAGTGATGAAATTTTATTATAATATTAAGATTTATAACTAGTGTAGTAATTTTAGAAATAGAACTTATCTTAATTTTTGCAATAATTCTCCTTCAAACTATGATGATAATGACTTTGTCAAATATTATGAATTTATAATATTCAAATTAATAATTCATAACATAAGTCTAAAAATAAATCATATCTTGATATTCTTTTGAAGTGCTTTCAAATCTGTTGAATTAGAGGCTTTCATCCCTAACTCAATAGTGGCAATATCAAGGGTTTTCATCCTTAAAACTCTTAGTCCACCTTGGAGGTTTTTCGTCCTCATTAATCAAGATTTGGGTTTTCATCCTCAAAACTTTTAGTCCACCTTGGAGGGTTTTCGTCCTCATTAATCAACATTTGGGTTTTCATCCAAACTTGATAAGAGATATAAGGGTTGTCATCCTTAATCTCCTATGAATTTGAAAATATTTTCATTCTCCCTATTTGTAAGACACTTCCTCAAATTCAAGACTGATTGCTTGATGTATTGACATACTTATTTTTATTTGCTTGGTTGATCTTTTTGATATTTTGATTGCTTGATTTCTTGATGGATAGATGAGTGATGATTTTTGATTGAATGTCAATGAACTGATTTTCCCTTTATATCGATTTCTTGAAGGAGTCACCAACCTTCACAATAAATGAGTCACCACCCTTCATTTTTTTTTATAATAAAAAGGGTAAAAACTTTATTTAATCAAGAGAGAAATACAAAGTTAGGAATTACACCAAGCCCACCCAAGGCCCAAGGCCAACAAAAAGCCATCAAGTGACACCTAAGTAACATCTTGTATCCTCTGTAACAAGCTCCTCCAACTCTTGAGAAATATTTTCCAATAGGCCACACCAATCATCCACCATCCAAACACCTCTCCACTCAAATGCTCATCTGGCCAAGCCATTAGCCACCTTATTCCACTCTCGTGGGATATGGAAAAAGGTGATAGAATCTAACACTCTCTCCGAAGAAATGATTTGTCTAACCACAACAGCCAACTACCAATTCACCTCCAATTGGTGCTTGTTCAACAAGTCAATCATAATCTGGGAATCAGACTCACAAATTATCCTTCTCCACCCAAGAGCACAAGCCCTTTTCAAATCCATGAGAATAGCTAAAGCCTCCATGAAATTGTTTGAATGTTGACCGCAATATTCCAAAAAAAAGAACTCCACAATTCAATCACTATCTCTTCCAACACCCCCCACCCCAGCATGTCCTAGGTTACCTCTAGAGGAACCATCTGTATTAATCTTCAAAACCCCTAGGGGAGGAGGCCTCCAATGACCATCTCATAGGATCTTCCCTCTACCATTTCGCCCCAGACCAGCTCCAGGACTACCCCTATCGCAGGCAAAAAGCCCAAACTCCGAACCACCCCCATATCTCAAAAAACCATGGGGACAAAAAGATCACACTTGGCCGCTAAAGTCTCCTAGATAGCCCCCAAAATTCTCATCCATTCCTGCCTCACCTGAAGCTTCTTATCCAAAAAGATCCAGCAATTGCGCTCCAAACAAATATGCCAAATAGTCAAGCTAAGACTAATTGACCAGGCAACGTGAAGGAAAGAGGTCATAGCAGGAGGCCTCCAACTTGAGTTGGAAATCTTCCAGTGAAGAAGTGTGCCTACATGGTTGGTTCCAAGTAGCCCACTAGAAATACCAAATCTCCATAACAAAAGAACGTTGGAAAAAGAGGTGAGAAATATTTTCATCACTATTAGAGCACAAAACACACCTAGAGGGACCCTGAAATCCACACTTCCAAAGATTCTCCTA
This sequence comes from Sequoiadendron giganteum, assembly GCA_007115665.2. Taxonomy (NCBI): domain Eukaryota; kingdom Viridiplantae; phylum Streptophyta; class Pinopsida; order Cupressales; family Cupressaceae; genus Sequoiadendron; species Sequoiadendron giganteum. Next base: position 572,058,526 of record CM021102.1, on the reverse strand, counting down.
GGTCAGGCATCTACCCTGCATCACAAGCTAAGAGAAAAAGTTTCACTTCGGCCAGGAGAATCTATTCTAGATCTACTTCCACCAAGTGACCTCCATACCCCTACAAACCTGCTTATCCAGCACTTGATAACCAGAGGTAACAAAAAAATTTCCTTTTTGATCTTGACCCCAGGCCAGATGATCCTTTTCCAAAAGAGAGTTGCAAACTTGACCAACAAGAATGCAAGCAAGATCTTGACCATCCTCCATCAAGCCCCTAGGAGGCCACTCATGTGAGTCTTTCCATGAAAAAAGTAGCCTGCCTAAGAAACTGAGGTTTAGAAGTCCACCACATGACTCCAGACAGCCTCCAAAAAGACCCTACTTCAACCCTACAAATGAAGATGAGAAACCAAAATAGGAGGATGCCCATCCCAAGAATCATGCCAAAAAAGAGCCTCTAAACCTCTATTCCAGATCCAAAATAGAGCTTTCTTAATCAACTTAGCTCCCCTTTTCAATGTACTCCAAACCATAGAGCCCTTACCCAAAAGGTTGTAATGAGGCACATCCCCACACACAATGTCTCCAAGGTATTTGGAGGTGAGTATCTTAGCCCAAGTTTGTTGTTGTTGAGTACCGCCAATAGAGTTTCGTCGACAAAGCTTGCCCATTTAAATCAGCTCGTCGCAACCCAAGACCACCTTCCTACTTTGGTAGGCACACATCTTCCCACTTCACCAGGCTCCACTTCCTCAAAAGGAAATTATCAGACCAAATAAATGTTAGAAATATGAAATAGATTGAATAACCCAAAGAATTTTTTAAGAGAAAATCAAAGTTACATAAACTGAAAAAACATAAGAATGCAAACCAGGACTCTGAGAGATTATGCAATGTCTATGTGACAATGTTGCATTAAGAGCTTCGAAGATGAAAAGATACAATGCAAAGATGCATGATGGTTGCATGCATTAAGGTGCATGCATGCCAAAGTATGCAACAATGTAAGAGAATGAATGGAGGCAAATACAAGCTAGGTAGTGAGATTATATAGAACTTAGGAGAGGAGGTAGGTGGCAAATCCAACCAATAGGAATCAACCACAAAAAATGGAGATGGACCATCAAAAGTGGAGATGCCCATCAAAAGTGGAAAGTATGGACCACCAAAAGTGGAGTGTGTTCCACCCTTTAAGGAAGGTGACACCACATAATTATCTCTTAGTAATAAACTCACTTTATTATCCTAAGCAAGCTTAATTAAGTGTAGGAAAAAGCTAGGACTAAGGGAAAATAAATTAACCCACTAGGAAAATAAAAACCTACACCAACAACCCCCCTTAAGCACAGCGTAGGAGGATGCAAAAGATTATGGGTCTCGACAAATGAAGCCATGTTAGGTACCCATGTACATATAAAATCCCCCCTAAAGAAGAAGCCCCATCCCACAAAAAGGAAGTACGCCCCCATAATAGAGAGAGAAATGAAGTGGAAGCACAAAGAAGCCCCCCTAAAGAGATCCAATGGTAGATGCTCGAAAATGGATGTAGAAAATGGTCCACAATCATTGAACAACATTCCTCCCCTTAGGAAGAAACAAAACCAAAGTTGTATGTGAGTTATCTCCCCACTCCTTAAAGGAATATGTAGGAAGAAAACTCAATTTGTATGGAGTCTCTAAACTCAACTCAAGTGTTCCTATGTTGATGTTGACCTGCCATAGTCAAATCAGGCATTCTAGGCCACACTGTTGAAGATGACAAATCAAAATATCCTAGAGACTAATGTAGAACACCATCCAAAGACTCAAGTATCTCCTCTAAAGATGTATCCTCCAAATGTTGATCCAAAGTATCCACACTCATGTCAAACTGTGATGAATGATCATGTAGAGATTAAAAAAGAGGGTCAAAATGTTCCCTCACAACAATTGAAGAAGAATCAACTTCATCAAAGAGAAGTTGAATATCATCAATAGTGTCTCCCAATTCTACAATATGTGTCCATAAACAAGTTTTTCAAGAGATCATCCCAAGTTTAATTTGAAACACTATAGATATCCTGTTGTAACGAATCACTAGAAAATTTCGAAGAAGCAACACTAGAATCTAAAGTAGCAATAGTAGATGGTGATGGGGTATCAATGAATTGATCATCCACATAAGATGTGTCCACACAAGATGGGGAAACACAAGTCTCAATATCATTCACAATAGCCTGGTTATCCAAGGAAATATCACTTTCAGACAAAGATCTAATGTCTTCATACATCTGTTGAATGATGGTCCAAGAAATGAAAGGGCACTCAGTGTGCTCTACATGATGTAGAATATCCTCAGAAATAGTAAGACATATTAATCCATAGACCATGTCATTATTGTTAAACCATGCATTCTTCTAATCATAGTCACATGGCTTAGGAACAAGTTCAAGGAGATAGGGCAGTGGATCTTGCTCAAGGCAATGATTCTTTATCCCTTGTTTCTAGGACAAATAGTTCTCTAAAGTTAACTTGGCAATAGAAGGATGGGAATAATTTTTTAAGAGACATGCTTAAACCCCCATAAATAGAACTTTATCTTAGTCTGTGATGACAAATTGTTTGTATAATCCCCCCAAGATTAATACAAAAAAGCAACTTGAAGTGAATACAAAAAGAGACATCAAGAGATACCCCTCCTTTCCACTAGTCACAGAAATCACCCCCCAAGATATTACAATGTTGGCACTTTATGATTAGTGCATTTACAAAGCCTTTTCCAAGATATAATGCTCAATAGACCCACAATGACAAAAAATATAAATTATGATACATAATGAATCTAATATAAAATCTGAAAAAATTAGTTATGTAGCTATGTAGTACTCTTCAATACATTTTCAACACCTATTCGTTTCCAAAAAATGGAGCTCTGGGGTGAAAGTTATGGCTCATTGAAGAAAAAATGCAACAATAGCTTCAACCTGCAATATCTGATAGAAAATGGAAAAAATTATTTTCAAACCTTTGTAGATGGAAAGTGCTCATCTCCAGCTTTCCAATGACATCTTGTTTGCAGAAAACGGGCACCGTGACGAAAAGTTATGAGTTTTTTAAAACACAAGCTGAATTTTGCCTATAGTGACAACCCCCTAGTAAAAGAAAAATTTGTCAAAAAATCAAATTCATCTAAAATAGACAAATTTTATATGAGACTAGGGATTTTTGGGCCTTTTGAATGCAATGGCACGGTTAGTTTGTGTCGAATATGCTCCAATAAAAAGTTGTTCGCAGATCTGAGCTTCAAACCCCCATTTGCAACTTTGTCAAATGATCTCCAATTTGGATGAAACAAAAGCCAAATTTGACTTTCTCGAGCCTTCTGAATGTGTTGGAACAGTAAAAAATGCTGCCAGTATAACCAAAAATAATTCAATCACCTAGATCTCACAAAACATATATGCAATATGAAGAGGTTATTAGATCATTGCAAATCTTTTTTGATTCTCTAGATCGTTTAAAACACAAGAGAAGAGAATATGAGAATTTACAAGATCTTTATAAGAAACTCAATCTCTCAATCAGGAATCTAAAACCTTAGATTTCTCAAAACAAAAGCTCTGATACCATGTTAAAATCTGAAATAGATTGAATAACCCAAGGAACTTTTTAAGAGAAAATCAAAGTTACATAAACTGAAAAACATAAGAATGCAAACTAGGACTCCGAAGGATTATGCAATGTTGATGTGACAATATTGCATTAAGAGCTTACAAGCTGAAAAGATACAATGCAAAGATGCATAAATAATGACTGCATGCATCAAGGTGCATGCATGCCAAAGTATGCAACAATGCAAGAGTATTGCAAGAATGGATGCAAATACAAGTTAGGTAGTGAGTTTATATAGAACTTAGGAGAGGAGGTAGGTGACAAATCCAACCAATAGGAATCAACCACAAAAAATGGAGATGGATCACCAAAATTGGAGATGCCCACCAAAAGTGGAGTGTGTTCCACCATTTAAAGAAGGTGACACCACATACTTATCTCCTATTAATAAACTCACTTTATTATCCTAAGCAAGCTTAATTAAGTGTAGGAAAAACCTAGGACTAAGGGAAAATAAATTAACCCACTAGAAAAATAAAAACCTACACCAACACCCCCCTTAAACACAGCTTAGAAGGATGCAAAAGATGGGTCCTGAAAAATGAAGTCATGATAGGTACCCATGTACATATAAAATTCCCTCTTAAAGAAGAAGAAGCCCCATCCCACAAAAAGGAAGTACACCCCCATAATACAGAGAGAAATGAAGTGGAAGGACAAAAAATCCCCCCCAAAGAGATCCAATGGTAGATGCTCGAAATTGGATGTAGAAAATGGTCCACAATCGTTGAACAACATTCCTCCCCTTAGGAAAAAACAAAACCAAAGATGTATTTGAGCTATCTCCCCACTCCTAAAAGGAATATGTAGGAAGAAAACTCAAGTTGTATGGAGTTTTTGAACTCGGCTCAAGTGTCCCAATGTCGATGTTGAAAGCTGCCACAATCAAATCAGGCATTTTAGGCTACACTGCTAAAGATGACAAATCAAAATCTCCTAGAGACCGGTGTAGAACACCATCCAAAGACTCAAGTATCTCCTCTAAAGATGTATCCTCCAAATGTTTATCCAAAGTATCCACACTCATGTCAAACTGTGATGAATGATCATGTAGAGATTAAAAAAGAGGGTCAAAGTGTTCCCTCACAACAATTGAAGAAGAATCAACTTCGTCAAAGAGAAGATGAATATCATCAATAGTGTCTCCCAAATCTACAATATGTGTCTCCATAAACAAGTATGTCAAGAGATCATCCTAAGTTGAATCTGAACCACTATAGATATCATGTTGCAAAGAATCACTAGAAACTTTCGAAGAAGCAACACTGGAATTTGAAGTAGCAACAGTAGATGGTGATGGGGTATCAATGAGTTGATCATCCACATAAGATGTGTCCACATAAGATGGGAAAACACAAGTCTCAATATCATTCACAATAGCCTAGTTGTCCAAAGAAATATCACTTACAGATGAAGATCTAATGTCTCCATACTACTATTGAATGATGGTCCAAGCAGTGAAAGGGCACTCAGTATGCTCTACATGATGTAAAATATCCTCAGAAATAGTAAGACATATTAGTCCATAGACCACGCCATTATTGTTAAATCATGCATTCTTCTTATCATAGTCACTTGGCTTAAGGAACAAGTCCAAGGAGATAGGGTAGTAGATCCTGCTCAAAGCAATGATTATGTATCCCTTGTTTCTAGGACAAATAGTTCTCTAAAGATAACTTGAAAATAGAAGGATGGAAATAACTTTTAAGAGGCATGAATACAAAAAGAGACATCAAGAGACACCCCTCTTTTCCACTAGTCACAGAAATCACCCCTCCAAGATATTACAATGTTGGCATTTTATGACTAGTGCATTTACAAAGCCTTTTCCAAGATACAATGCTAAAAGAGCCCATAATGAAAAAAAATATAGATTATGATACATAATGAGTCTAAGATAAAATCTAGAAAAATTAGCTATGTAATTATGTAGTACTCTTCAATACCTTTCCAATGATTATTCGTTTCCAAAAAATGGAGTTTTGGGGTGAAAGTTATGACTCGTTAAAGAAAAAATGTAACAATAACTTCAACCTGCAATATCTGACCGAAAATTAAAAAAATTATTTTCAAAACCTTTTTAGATGGAAATTTCTCATCTCCAGCTTTCCAACAATATCTCGTTTGCAGAAAACGGACATCGTGGTGAAAAGTTGTGATTTTTTAAAAATAGGTTGAATTTTGCCTACAGTGACGACCTCCTAGCAAAAAAAAAATTGTCAAAAACTCAAATTCGTCTAAAATAGACAAATTTTATATGAGAATAGGGGCTTTTGGGCCTTCTAAACGCAATGAAAAGGTCCGTTTGAGCTGAAAATGCTCCAATAAAAATTTGTTCGCGGATCTGAGCTTCAAACCCCCATTTGCAACTTTGTCAAATGATCTCCAATTTGGATGAAACAAAAGTCAAATTTGACTTTCTCGAGCCTTCTGGACATGTTGGAACAATCAAATATGTTGTAAATATAACCAAAAATGTTGCAATCACTCAGATCTCACAAAACATATATGTGATGTGAAGAGGTTATTAGATCATAGCAAATCTTTTTTGTTTCTCCAAATCGTTTAAAACACAAGAAGAGCATACAGGAATTTACAAGATCTTTACAAGAAACTCAATCTTTCAATCAGGAATCTAAGAACTTAGATTTCTCAAAACAAAATCTTTGATATCATATTAAAAATTTGAAATAGATTGAATAACCCAAGGAACTTTTTAAGGGAAAATCAAAGTTACATAAACTAGAAAAACATAAGAATGCAAACCAGGACTCCGAGAGATTATGCAATGTCGATGTGACAATATTGCATTAAGAGTTTTCAAGCTAAAAATATATAATGCAAAGATGCATGAATAATGATTGCATACATCAAGGTGCATGCATGCCAAAGTATGCAACAATGCAAAAGAATGAATGGATGCAAGAGTATTGCATGAATGGATGCAAATACAAGCTAGGTAGTGAGTTTATATATAATTTAGGAGATGAGGTAGGTGAAAAAACCAACCAATATGAATCAACCACAAAAAATGGAGATGGACCACCAAAAGTGGAGATGCCCATCAAAAGTGGAAAGTATGGACCGCCAAAAGTGGAGTGTGTTTCACCCTTTAAGGAAGGTGACACCACATACTTATCTCCTAGTAATAAACTCACTTTATTATCCTAAGAAAACTTAATTAAGTGTAGGAAAAACCTAGGACTAAGGGAAAATAAATTAACCCACTAGGAAAATAAAAATCTACACCAACAAGAAACTATCGACAAAGACACTCAAAATCTTTGACAAAGCTGGCAGGAGCAAACACAAAACACCTGTACAAAGTGAGGGCATGAACCACAGACTTCAAAAGAGTAACTATGTTAGCCGTATAAATCCATCTACAAATCCAGTGACTGACCTTCTTACGAAATTTACATCCTCCCATAATAGCCTTGGAAGTGTGCGCACAACAATAGGAATACCCATATAAACAAAGGGAGGTGAGCCAATTTGAAATCTAAGAATCCTGGCAATTCTCTGTTGAATAAGCTTAAGAGTGTTGAAGAAATAAATAGAGGACTTACCCTCATTAATGCTTGTCCCGAAGCAGCCAAGTAGCAGTCTAAAGCCTTCCTCATATTCACCACCTCATCCACTTTGGCTGAGCCCATTAGAGTCATGTCATCCACAAACTGCAGGTGAGATTGAGAGGTAACATCATTGCCCCAGCGCCAACCTTGGATTAAACCAAGCTCCACGCGAGATCTCATAAATCTCCCAAGCCCCTCATCCATCAAGATAAATAAGTATGGGGATAAAGGATCCCCTTGCCGCAAACCCTTGGAAGCCCCAAAAAGCTCAGAAGGCTCCCCATTGACCAACACAGAGGAGGAAGTAACACAGCTCATAACCCATTCATTCTAAGCACTGCCAAACCTAAAAGCCTTCAAAATATTGGAAAGAATATCCCATTTGACCCAATCATATGCTTTAGCCATGCCCAATTTAATAAACATAACATTCTCCCTAGATGAAGCCATAGAATGAACAGTCTCAACCGTAATAACCACCCCATCAAGAATTTGTCTATCAGCCACAAATCCACCTTGCTCCTCAGAGATCAACTTACTCAACCACGGCTTTAAGCGTTTTGCAATCAACTTAGTAATTACTTTATAAACCACATTACACATAGTAATTGGTCTAAGAAGATCCAAAGATTTAGCACCCTCCCCGCTTAGGGATAAGAGGTAAAAAAGTGGCATTCAAGGCCCTAAGCATTTGCTTGTTCCTTTGAGACTCTTGAACCACCTCGACAAGGTCAAGCTTAATAACTTCCTAGAACTCCTAAAAGAATTCAATCGAAAAAGCATCAGGACCCGAAGCTTTACATTTCTTCATTTGAAACATAATATCCTCCAACTTTGCCAAGGAGATCAGTTTAACAGAGTCATTCATATCATCAGTCACCAAAGTAGGAATGCAAGCTAAGATTGTAGCTTCCTCCTCTCTGGCAGGGGGGAATCATCGGAAAACAAAGCAGAGAAATAAGGGACAGCCTCTTTCAAAATCTCAATAACAAAGTAGAGAAGATCCCCTTCATGAGACATGAGAGAGGAAATGATATCACCTTGTCTTCTATCCTTGACTAAATTATGAAAGAAAGAAGTATTCCTGTCACCTTCCTAGAGTCAATCAATACAAGACTTCTATTTCCAAAAGATTTCCTCTCAAAGCTCCCATTCATCCACAACTTTCACTACCGAAGCTTCCTCCTTACTCAACTCCTCAGAGAGCCCCTGATCCCAAATCTGCCGAGTAACGGAGTCCAAATGCTCTTGAACAACCCTTTTAGCATGGAATACATTACCAAAGTGATGTTTATTCCAATGTTTTCACATATCTTTAATGAACTAAAGCCTCTTGGAAAAGGAGTACATAGCAGTGTCGAAAGCCAGCTTCCCAGCACTCCACCATCTTGGAACAAGATCATGGAGAGATGCATCTCACAGCCACATGAGTTGGAATCTAAAGGACTGCTTTTTTTGGAGCATCTAGCAAGCAAAGAATTTGATCAGCCAATGATCCAAGCCCCGCCAATCCAAAATCTCAGAACTAGTCACCCAACTGTCACCAACCCAAAAGTTGGAAACTAGAAACCTGTCCAATCTTTCAAAGATGGCCGCATTCTCGATCCTCCTATTGTTCCAGGTAAACATCTCATTCCCAAGTTTGATGTCCACCAAATTCAAAAAATCCATATTGTCTCTAAGAAGCTCCGAGGAAGGGTCCAGTCAATAAGCACCCCCCCTTTTCTCCTCCAAAGAATAAATAGAAGTAAAATCACCTGCCAGAATCCACAGAAGAAAAGGCTTCAAAGATCGCAGGTATCTAACATGTAACCACAAATTCATCTTACCAAGGAAATTTGTAGGAGCATATATGTTGGAGAAAAGGATCTTTTCCCTTGACTCCAGACTAGAAGCAGCAATAGAAATAGAGTACCTGCAAGAGAGCCACCAAATAGGAACAACTCTACATGGGTCCCATAAACAAGCAAGATCCCTAGAGTTACCCTGAGCTCCCACACACTGGCACATACCTCTACCCCAAATCTTATTAGCCAAGTTCATCATACTTGTAATAGACAATTTAGTCTCTTGAAGGAAAACCAAATCAAGAGAGTGACCCTGAATTAAATCTCGAATAGCCTTTTCTCTAGGGATGTTATTTATACCCCTCACATTCCAAGATAACACAATCATCGCTGAGATTGGGAGAAGTGACCATCAATAGTCCTCACTAAACCTGACTCCACCAACATTTCCCCAATTGACTTTACTTTTTCTTGATCCTTCTTCCCGCCAACTTTAAGGGGCCTCTCAAGGATACCCTTTTTAAGGGGTTTCTACTGCAAACCTAAAGCTAGAGAAGATACTTTACTTTTACCAAACTCCATGACACCTTTCTCAATTACAAGTCCAGAACCAAAAATCCCAGACCCTAAAGTTATTTTTGGCACCGAATTGATCTCCTTGAGTGTAGAGTTAGAGAGAGGTAAACCCAAATCCATCTGAGCAGAAGGGTTTGACAGCAAGGCATGATTGCATAAAGGGTCTAGTTGATCCCCCAGGTCCTTCTTAGCAGTAGAACCATCCACCACCTGCATGTCAATAGGAGCGCCTTCCTCCTAAACCAAGTCCTCTAAGGCATCAAACCTATTAAATGTTTCCTCTTCATGTATGTCCTTGAGCGACTTATTTTGCCTCCTATTTTTGTTACAAGGTTTGACCAAGATAAAACCATCCTTATTCACCACCACCCCTTGCATAAGAGTTTTACCTTTGTCATGCTTCTGAGTTGGTTGAGAAGAAGCATTACCTATGCTTGTAGTATTAACGGCTTTGGGGCACTTCCGCTGTAGATGACCATATTTATGATCAAAATGACAGTTGAAGGGCAAAGTCTCATAATCCAACTACTAAGTCCAAGAGACAGGCCCAATGCTCATATCTATTGAATCTAGCAATAGTTTGTTCAAATCAATTTCAACACACACGAGCATAAGAGAACAGCCTTTTAGACAAAGCTTGTTGTGAAGGTCTAATGGGCTTGCCGAGCATAAGAGCAATCATTTGCAATATATCGTTTCCCCAACATTCTAAAGGCAAGTGGGGAAGGCGCAACAAAACGGGAACCATGGAGGGGAGTTCCTCAGCAAAATTGAAACCCACATACCATGGTTTGATAAAAAGGCCTACTTAATTGTAGAAGTAAGGCCCACCTTCAAAAGTCCGATTTCTATCAACAACATAGGAAAAGTCCACCATGAAGAAGTTGTTGGCAACCAACAAAATGTCAAAATCTCCCTTCTGGTTCCAAATCTTTCGCACCCATGAATCTAGAAAAGGGAGCGATATCCTCATCCCCATAAACTTGCAAATCAAAACATGGCTACTATAATACTCTACATCCTCTACCACAGACTCGAGTTGAATACTCAACACCGGTCGATCCACTGATCGTTCCAAGCATCCATTCACCTTGCGCAAACGAAGGCCATTGTTTCAAGACGAACCCTCACCAGGGTTATCCATGAATGAAGAAGAAAAAACTCTTTGCCAGGCAAAAAAAATACAAAACCACTCAACAAAAATTAAGGCAAATAGAACCCTAGAGGGTCGATGCCCCACCCAAACGAACCAAACAAAAGTTGATGGCTTTTAGGAAAGCCCCATGCAATCACAAAAAGGCTTTGATCAAGTCGTGCGCAGCACAAACAAGGAAAAAGAGCAAATGTAGTCCAACCCACCCCATAAGTAGGAAAAAAAACCCCCCACATGTAAACAACACCACAACAGCCGATCCAGAAGAAAACAAGAGCATGCAAAGGAAAAACTAGGCATGCAAACCAAGCCTCATAGGTCGCAGGTTGCCATACCCGCGTAGCAAGCCTTCAACGTGGCGCCCCATCAAAAATCCAAATCACCACCCTTCATTGTTATCTTTTGAAAATAATAATTTATTTCCAAATTGATTGATTGATTCATATTCCCAACTGAAGATTTCTCCACAAGGAAATGACTCTTATTATTGAGGGAGTCACAACCTTTCATATTAAGAGTCACATAATATTTATTCTTAATTGTTTACTTCCTTCATTCTTCTCATTGAATGATCCCTCCTTTATATCTTACTGGTGAAAGAGTCGCCACCTTTCATCATCGCTACCATTGAAAAATATGATTTAATTTAAATTCAACTCTTTCGTTGATGCTCCCTTATGAATATTGTTGGCTCCTTCTGCATTGATTTTTATGATATCACCTAATCCATGATTTAATGTGTAGCTATTTGGACATTTTGAAGGGGCATGACATTACAACACTCAATTTCCTCGTATCGAAATGTTTACTTTCCACGTCTACATAGAATTATTGATGATGCTAGAGCATTCCTCTAGAACCAAAGAGAATCTTGAGAAATTGAAAATGGTAAGAACATTATTTGTTCACAATTATAAGTTTTCAATAGATGGCGATCTTTCCACACAAGTTTTCAATAGTTGAAGGTCGTTTCCACACACAAGTCACAAGTGCAAATTCCACCTCTACACAAGATTGTCTTCATGGCTATTAAAAAAAAAGCCCATGTTTTTTTAAGCCTATTTCTTTTCATGTTTGATTCCTCTATCCACTTTACTATTCATATTTTATTTTCTTGACCTCTATAGATCAACAACACACATCATCGCCTTGATCATCTTAAACACTCAACAAGAAGCATTTACCATGCCAAAGCTCATTGAACATCAAAACCCCACACCATTGTTTATGAGGTGTCTAATTCAGGAATAGACCACCTCAATTGTGCTAACAATATAATAAGCCCTGATGGAAAGATGTTGAGCAAGAACCACCGTAGATTTTGAAAGCAAACTGTCTGTCTGACCAATTTGTGCCAACATTTCCCTAGTTTGTACCTATTGTAATATTTATGCAAAATGAACCAGCATATCTGAGCCATATAGTTGTGAGCATTGTGTTTTGAGAGTCAAGTAATTTCTTCAAAATACTAGACCAGGTTTTCAGCGTCATAGCGTTCAAGGACATGACGAGCTTCCTCTTCTGTTGCAGGCAGCACTTTACGAATCTTCAACCCACCTTCCAGAGCTTCAGGGTGCACTGTGAATGTGAAATAAAATGTATTGGAGACCTGCACAAAGAAACAAAGATATTTTTTTTTGTAAATGCCACATTATGTTCAGATGAACAAACAATCCACACAAGTCTGCCAACTAGCCATACCAACTCAGTCGTTAACTAAAGAATCAAGTACCCACATCAGGAAAAAATCACAATATTGCACTATATTCTGAAAATACTTAGAACAGAATACACATCTTATTACCAAGCAACCTCCTATGATTTACCTCACTACTTCTTAATTCAGGTCTTGTCACATGTGCGGTGACTTCAATATTTATGAGTGGTTGTTTTGGATCATCTAGTTGCGTGTATAAGACACAAGATTTAAAACGAAGAAAATCACCAACATCCACCTGCAATAACAATTGAAATAGATTTAGGCCAACTTCTTAACAGGTACTCCCCCACATGCTAATTGATTATTTTTGGTGGAAAACATAACTAGTCATATTCCTGCTATGCATTAATTTCACTCAATTGTCATGGTAGCATCAAGCATGAAAAAATAAAATAGAAGTTAAGCATACCACATACCTGTTCAGGAACTTCGAGGGTTGTGAAGTTACTTATTTAATTATGTAATATATTTTTAACCAGAATCAACAATGATTTACAAGCATGTCCACAGTAGCCCCAACCAAATTGAATGAATGGAGTTGCATTTGAAACAAGTCCATGTATCAGGAAGAGTAACTCACCGGTCTTAAAAAATCAACATGGTCAACTTCCAAAAAGCAAGGAGTCTGACCAACAAAAGCATAACATGTAGAAAATGCCAACTCAAAAGCTCGATGCATCAAAAACCCTCCAAAGATTCGCCCATGTAAATTGCGTTGCTGAGGTTGACAAATCAGAGCGTTTTCAAGCCTTGTGTCTTTTATTAGAATGCTATCCCTGTCTGCCAAAGCAGGCATGTCACACAACACACGACCACCTCTCAATAAATCTCGCAGTCTTTTGCCATCACCAGGCAGCCTATGGCCTTGCTCAAATTCCTTTCTTTGTTGTTCTCTTTCTTTCTTCCTCCTCAGATCTCTCGCTTCTCCTTCAGCATATAGCGCTTTCTCTTCTTCTGTTTGTGGCACAAGACGGTTAACAGAAGCTGATTTTCCTGTCTTTGAATCTCGTGCAACAAATGTAAAATTAGCAGTTAAAGCAACAGAGCTCCCGTTTTCAGAGTCCCCTGCAAGACAGCCACAGCAAAGAAGATGTTAGTTTTTCCAAACAGATCATAGACAAATATCTTAGTTTACCCAGAATCAACATGCCAACCTATACCATAGTATAAACTGAAATAGAAAATTAAAAGAACCCTTCAGACTGGAAATCTTTTGCAAAATTTAACAAACTTTAGAATATTCCTTCCTGTTTTTGTTTATGTATAGATTAAATTTGTAATTCAAAATAAGGTATTCATGCTTCAGAGTACAAGAAATCAAATCTGAAATTAAATATGACCTTTATGGGCACCAATAAAACGTTCAACTAAGCACACAAATAATGAGTATAAGCAATGGCAATCATTCCTTTAGCCACTTTAACTATCCTATAACCCTTGGAAATTTGCCATTTTTCTTTAATGCCACAATGATCTATGTGGGATTAATGACCTGTGTATATTTAAATCATCTCGATCATGACCAATTTCCATGAGTAGTTAAATTGGTCGATCATAAGTTCATAACTATAATGACCTTTTCCTCATGTATATCAATGAGAATTACAGGGCAAGGGCGCCCACAGCACACAAGCACCTCTAAGCATTCGTTAATATGAACGAACTATCATTATTGGAAAATCCAATGCTTTGAGCTTTTCACCCTCTAGAAAACTTTCCCAATTGGCAAAGCTTGTTAGTGCAAGTATGCCCATCTTTTTCTAACAATTATTAACAATGTGGACCAGCTCATATCTTTTTTGTTCTGCTAAGCATTGTGTTTTAAAGCTGAATGGATGAGCTCAAGTAGTAAAAGAAAGATCAGGGTTTCCATAATGGAGCCCCTAGCTTAAATCCTAATAGACCATATAATGTTGGATTTGGCAAAAACAACACATCCAACGCATTATGTGCAGCTTAGCCCAACTCACAAAGCCAGAAAAAATACCCTCAGTGAAGATAACTAAGCCAAAATATTACCCGCAAAAAACGGCAACTAACCAAATCAAAGATGGTCGTGAAAACAAGATGAAAACTAGTTCCAAATCCAACTAAATTATAATTTGATTTCTAATAGGCAATCAAGCTACTTGGTGAAGACATCTATATAGATGTTAATGCCAGAAAGAATCCTATCTAAAGGAAAACTGAAGTCATGATGAAGAACCATTTCTTCTGACTAGCAAATAACATACAAGGAAAAAAAGATGTATGATGTAAACCAAATTCTGGTACCTTGTTTGAACCATACAATGATGTCTACAACTTGCACAAGATGTATAGTTTCCTGTATATGACCAATGAAACCAGGGTCATTGCATATAAATTTCTTCGTATGGATCACTATAAAAGGAACACTTATGACATCCATTTTAGCAACAAAGGCAGATGTTTCTGAACAATAAATCTGCTCATTCTAAAGGAAACATTTTTCAACAATTCTAGCTTTATATTTCTCTACTTGTTCATCTAAATAAAACTTGGTCACGTAGACCCATTTGCAGCCAGCTACATCTTTATATTTAGGGAAAGGTTTCAACATCCAAATTTGATTTTTCACCAAGAAAGTGTTAAGAGGACATTAGCGTATCAAATTAGTATTCACTATTTTAACTGCTCAAGGATAGCTGTGGTATTTCAAAATCCAAAGTGGCATTTTCAAAACATTGAAAGCTACATTCCAGCTACATTTTTATATTTAAATTTTAGGGAGATGTTTCAACTTTGAAGTTTGATTTTTCATCGAGATGGTTTTAGGACATTAGCATATCAAATTACTATTCATTGTTTTAACTGCTGGAGAATAGCTAAAGTATTTCAAAATTAAAAATGGCATCTTCTAAAAACTGCAAGCTATTCACCAACCATAAAATAGATCCAAATTACATCTCATCAGGGAGATGCATTAGTTCAGGACTCCAGAGTATATAGTCACTTAAATTTAAAGAAAGCACGGACAAACTGCAACAGTATATTTAATCTGTAATTAGATCATTTAAATTGGTGTCTAAGTCATGTACTGTTGCGCACAAAGATTATCTAGTCTTAACTGTTATGCAGAATTATGTTCATAAGAGTTGCCGTATTGCATTAAATTACTTGAAAGTAAAGGAAATTGAACAAATCATAGAAAGGAAATCGATATTAGCACTCACAAGTAAACAAACAGATTTTCCCTGGAGAAACCAGGGGAAATACTGAAATAAAAGGTGCTGTGTCTCCAATTCAATGTCACAAGCTCACAAAGCAATGGTACACAACCGAACGCCTATCTTCCATGTTCTATATATTCATGCTCTGTTCTTTTATGCCTTCTCCTTCTCTGTTCCGCAACTATACTCTTGCTCTCAAATAATATCAACACACACAAGTGTAAAAACAGATTTCTATGGAGAAACTCAAATAACGGGGCTGTGCCTCCACACTATAAACAAGAAATGCAAGGTTACAAGCTCAAATCTCAATGGTATACAAGTACCAAACACCTATCTCCCTTGCTCTACATCTCCAATGCTCTGTTGACCTAAGTTGTCGAATTGAATACGGGTACAGGTATGGGTAAATGGGTATGGTACATTGATACAACAAAAAAAATTGAGGGGCTGGGTACGTTAGGATACATCCATTAAAAAACATTAAAAAATCACAAATATATACATATTTGCAGTTTAAAAATAAGAATTAAAAAATTGTGTTAATTATTTCATATACAATTTAATAAATATTATAATAAGAAATAATAAATATAAATTAAACTACATATTAATATTAGATAATATTAATATATAACAATTATAATTAACAATAATATTAATAATTAATTACTAAATTATAAATATAATCAATTGACAACATATATAATAATTATATATCATCAAAATATTTATATTTATTAATTATAAAATAATAAATATTAAACTATTAGACTATTAGTCTATTACAATGTAGATTTAATATTTAATATTTATTAAACATTATAAATTAAATTATGTATATTATTATAATAATAATATATTATTATAATTAACTATTATAAATAAACTATTAAATTAAACTAAACTTTAAAGAAAATATTTGAGACTTTAAAATTAAATTGAAAGAAAAAAAATTCAAGCAGTGGAGGGCAAATGGAGAGCAAAGGCGAGCAATAGCAGCATGCAAATCCGCATTGACCTCTCTCCAAACTCCAACAACTCTTGGACAGGTGTCAAACGGCAACTCCGATTCTTGCACTCCGACATCTCCTTGGGCGAGTGGCCTTTTATCTGGTTTTTTGAAAAAGGAGACATGACAATTCCTCCCTCCCCAAGATTGCTTGTGCTCAAGCAATGCAAGTTAGGATCCTCGAGAATCTCAAGCCCTTCCCATGTAGTGTTTTCAATTGGTAGGTTTTTCCACCTAATTAGATACTTCGTGATGCTCTTGTTCCTCGTGTTTTTGACATGGGTGTCCATCACTTCTTTTGGGATCAGAATCAACTAACCCTCATTGTCTAAGGGTGGCAACTCCTCTAAGAACAAAATGTGCTAACCAAGGACTCCCTTCAAACAAGACACATGAAAAACATTATGAATCCCGTTGTTTTGTGGAAGCTCCAATTCGTAGGCCACTTCACTGATCCGCTTCACAACTCTATACAATCCATGGTATTAGGGTTTGAGCTTTTTAACTCCACTCTTAATATAAGTCTATTTATATGGCTCAAATCTTAAGAAAACCAGGTCTCCCACCTCAAAGGACCTCTCTGTTTTTTTCCTATCTGCATAAGTCTTTTGTTGATTCTATGCCTACTACAAGTTATCCTTAAGTGCCATCAATATCTCTTGACTGTGATCCATCAAGTCACCTATTGTTGGGACTCTACTATCTGAAAGCAATAGATCAGTAAAAGATAGTGCATCATAACCATATAGAGCCCTATAAGGTGTCACCCCAATGAACATGTGGTGTGAAGTATTGTAGCAATATTCACCCAAGTGCAACCACTTGATCCATTCAGTCTATTGGTCTGAAACATAGGTTTTTCAGTACCCTTCAATCCACTTATTCACTATTTTTGTTTGTCCATCAGTTTGGGGATGGTAGCTAGTACTTGGTGTGAGTTCTATACATGTCAAGTGAAACAATTCTTGCCAAAAAGAACTGAGAAATATGTTGTCCTTGTCATTGACAATGTTCTTGAGCAAGCCATGTAATCTAATATCTCCTTGAAGAATATGTTTGCTACTTGAGGTACCTTGAAATCTGAAGCAATAGCAATAAAATGTGCATACTTTGTTCCATAACATAAATACAATCTCTACCTTGTTTCACGGACCTCTTGTAGTAGCAACATAATCCCAAAAGTCCTTTCAACTATGTCAAATTAGTGGAAGGAGGCCAATCTAGAATCACTTAGATCTTTTGTTGATCCACCTAAACACCCTTGGCACTTATGACATGTCCTAGATACAAAATCTCTTCCAAACCAAACTCACATTTGGACAACTAAGTAAAATAAGACTATTGCTCCAAAATACCCAAGACTTTATCTAGATGTTCCAAGTACTCCCCCCAAGTTTTACTATATATCAAGATATCATCAAAGAACACCAATACAAATTTTCTAAGTTGCTTACTAAACACCTAGTTTATACATGATTGGAAAGTGGCTGGAGCATTAGTAAGTTTGAAAGGCATGACCAAAAACTCAAAATGTCCATAATGGCACTGGAAGGTTGTGTTCTCAACATCTTTGTCCCTCATGCGGATTTGATGGTATCCTAATCTCAAATCAATTTTGGAGAAGTACACAACTCCGTGCAATTCATCTATGAGCTCATCTATCCTTGGAATAGGATATTTATTCTTGATGGTCTTCTTGTTCAATGCCTTGTAGTCAATACACATTCTCATAGTGCCATCCTTCTTCACAAGAACTATTGAAGATGCAAATGAACTAGAGCTATGTCTTATGAATCCCATATCAATAAATTATTTGCTAGCCTTCTCTATCTCCTCTTTATATCCTCTTGGACGACAGTATGGTGTAGTGATGACAAGTTTAGCCCCTTCTAACTCTATAGCATGCCAAAACCCTCTATTTGATGGTAGTCTTAGAGGCATGTCACTTAAAACTTCACAATGCCTAACCAAAATTTTTTGAATATCAACATGATGAATAGTTTTCTTGCTTGATGGAGACTTCAAGGGAAGAATCGGGCAATTTGCTACCCATGCCACCTGGCCTTTGCAAAAGATTCTCTCCATCCTCTTTTTTGTCACCACCTGTGGAGCTTTGTTAGAGATCCCTCTAAGGACAATTTTCTTCCTATCTATTGTGAACTTAAGCTCCAAAGTTTGATAGTTCTATGAATACTACTTAGAGAGTGCAACCATTATACACCCAAAACCATATCAATATCTCCTAAACCAGCCACATTAAATGCATCACACACCTTATGGTCCCCAAGAGTTATATTGAGTTGTTTGATTACTCTAGTGCATGGGATGGTGAATCCATAAGCTACTATGACACTGAAACCTTCGAATTTTTTCATCTTCAATCCTCTCTTCATCACCAAGCCTTTATCGATAATGTTGTAGGTATCCCAACCATCGATGAGAATGATCATCCTCTGTCTTGCAAGCACTCCATGAACCTTGAAGGGAAGATATTTTGGGGCTCCTGAGAGACCAGCAAGTGTACTCTCCCTAGTGACTTCAAGTTCTATCCCTTTAGTAATATGATCAATAGAATCTTCAAATACCTCAAGTTTGTCTCCTAGCTCTAAGTCTTTATCTGACAACATTTCAATGTAATTTATTTGTCCTTTACCCAAGCATCTATGTATAGGAGTCCACGACTCTCTACAAGAGAAACATAACTTCTTCCTCTCGAGTACATTCTTCGTCTCATCCATCTCGCTTGGTTTAAGAGGGGTTGCACTAGGCTATGGAGTATCCTTGTGGAAAGATCTCCCAAGTTGTCCTGATGATGATTCTTGGCATAGGGTATGTTCTTGGTTGTGGTGTCCTCCAAACTCAACGCCCTCAAAATCACATCCTGCATAGAGGTAGGCTCAAAATTCCTAACCAAGCCTCGAAGTGACTTCAATAGTCCCTCCATGAATAGAAACATAAGTCTCTTCTCCGTGACATCAAGCACCATGACTAAAACTCATTGGAGCTCGACTACATAATCGTCCACAGAGCCATGCTGTCTCAAATGCATCAACTCTTTGAAAAATACCTTGGGGTCCTTCCTGTCAAACCTATCTATGAGCTTCTACATGAAATTAGCATATGTCACCACAATGTGGTGTCCTTGTGTGATTAACCCATGATGCCACCACTCATGCGTTGTTCCATCCAAATGAAGAATAGAAAATTTGATAGCATCATCTTCTATCATCCAACTGAGTGAAAAATATGTATCTAGTTTTTGAACCCAAGCTCATGCAATGACCTTCCCTGAGCCATCAAAGTTTGGGAGAATCAACTTACTCACCCTATGTTATAGGTCTCTGTTAAATGGCCATCTCCCTCTAGATCCAAACCTAGTATCATGGTACTATGCAAATGGCACACAATGTTGATCTTATGGATTGAGTCTTGAGTATGCAACTATGTTGGCACTAACATCACTATTTGTTGGATTCAACTCCTCTTCTTGCTATGGATCAACCTAGGCAAAAATGTAGGTGTCGTAGGTCTGGGCGTGGATATAACTAGAACCGTTCTATCAAACCCATTTGAATCACTACCTTCTACAAAATTTGGAGCAAATTTCCCAACACTCCATTGTTGACTCATTTCCCTCAAAAGTCCTCACCATCTCTACCATAGGAGCCTCAACATTTCCACCATAGACTCCCTCAAGGAGGATTGAAATTCTCTAGCCAACATTGTTTTCCATCCTAATGACCTCTTGAAAGTGGGCTTCCTCATCTCTATCACCCATAGCTTCCTCTTTTCTCTTTCCCCTTTGTAAGTACCAGATTTCCCTATCACTTTTTGGTATGAACCTGCATCACCACACAAATCTACCCTACAAGTTGGCAAGATCTTTGCTCTGATACCAATGTAATGTCCCTTCCCAAAATTTTCAATGAAAACAATAGTTTAGAACACAAACAACAATACTCACCAAATAACATAAACACAATCTTCACCAAACTATATCCAAGCAGCAGTAATTACTTATACTCAAACAGCATAAATAAACTTGCATAATTGATTCGAACTCTAATAGTAACTTATATTGATTATGATCTGATCTCTACAACAAGGGATTGTTATGATAGTCATTACACAACAACACACAACATTAACCAACAATGCTCACACTGACTCACTGAACTTTCATGCAAATCCTTCAAGCTCTAAAGCACTCCCTGAGTGAGAATGCCCTTAAGAACCAAAGGGCTTTTGTCCTCTAATTCCAACAATCAATGGGTTTTTGTCCACTGATCACAATCTCCTATGGGTTTTCGTCCTCAGAAGATCACTTGAACACAAAGTGTTGAGAAGATATAATATAACATGGATGCCCCCCAATGCAAACTTTTTCCAAGCTTATATGGTACCCAAATGACAAGACTAATCGACCTAAACCTAAATTGGTGCCAAGGCCCAAATTTGAATTCTACACGCTATATCACAAGTCAGTCTTAATGGGCCCTTTACACATTTCAAACTATGTCAACCTTATAGGCCTTACAGTCTTTCCTGTTGGAGGTTTGAGTTTCTCCTTCCTTCCAACTTGGTGCAAGTCAAACAATAGCTCTGACCCTTGATCCTCAATGTGTTGCTAAGTGCTTCCATTCTCTCACCTTGGCATAGGTCAAGCGATATCTCCAAACTCTGACGCCTGACAACTTCCCAACATGTGTTAGGTGGTATCTCTAAACCCCATCATCCAACAGCTTCTCGGCATGGGTCGAGCAATATTTCCGAACCTCAATGCCTGACAACTTCTTCGCATGGGTTAGGTGGTATCTCTAAACCCCAACATCTAATAGCTTTCTGGCATGAGTCAAGCAACATGCCCAATCTCCAATATCTGACAATTCCCTCGCAGGTGTCAAGCGGCAACATCAATTCCCGAACTCTGACATCTCTCTTGGTGAGCAGCCTTTTATCTAGTTTTTGAAAAAGGGACATGGCAGTGTCCTTGCACACATCGAATCCCAAATTACTTGAAAAAGGGCCATGGCAGTGTCCTTGCACACATGGAGAGGTTTAAAAAGAAAATTGAACATAAAGCCCAATAGTGCGAGAATAATGAAACTCAACCTCATAAATACTGGCATATAATCCTAAATTTGAAAACAACTACAATCAAATGCTTATGCATTGAAACCAAAAATGAAATCCTACAACAACCATTGACACACTCTACAACAACCTTCCCTTGACAAACTACTGAAACTATAACTAACCTTATTGAAAACAAACTAGAAACTAATGTTGACACTGCAACTTATTCCTTACCTACTTGAGAACAAACTATCATATGCAAGCAAAAAATATGGGAACGTACCCATTAACCGAGGTTGCAAAATAACTTCCCTACTTAATGATCTTATTCCATGCAATCAATTTTGAAATGATGAGAAACCAAGTAAATTGTATAAATAAACATAAGAACAACTTATACTTCTTTGCCTCTCTATGTTCTAGCATCTCCTTTGTCAATTTATAAAGCCATTTGCTTTGATATACGTTTTGATCTTCATTCGATGGAGGGCAAAAGGGATACACCAAGCATTGGAGCATATGCTCTTGTGTGCACTTGAAAAATTTTGACAATCTTGTGACGCAAGAAAATACCAAAATTTGGCTTGAAGGAAATGGTGCTACCCATGACTGTAACATGCCATTCGTTCATTGAAGTAAAATTTCCTAAGTTTTCACTCGCAAGTAAATAAACTATGTAATTTAACCATTGCCATAAAAAATTTATTTTATTTAACAGAGAACAAATGAACATAGATGTCATAACAATAATCAACATTGCTTCCATTCCAATATAATAATCCACAAATTACAATATTCCAAAAGAATGTGTACATAGTACATACATAGCTCAACCGAGCTTCAAAGCAATAGACATAGATGGTCCAAGAACCTCCTTTCAAATCTTGGTCTTTTGTCACCTGTTGAGGACGAGAAGCATCATTCAAGCGTTTTTCCACGAACCACAAACTTATATGTGGTCCCCGCACATCTATCATTCGATAGATGGCCCTACCCTTCGACGAAGAGATTGGTGGTGTAACCTCGTAATGACAACCATTTTGAGCTTAGTGTTGTGTCCTACATGACTAGAACTTGTAAAACCATAATCTAGGACTAGCATGCATAAATGGATCATGGTGAATTGACAGTGGAGCCAAAGGCTAGCACACTACTTTGGCCAAAGTGTTCTCACTCAGTACTTTGAGTGATAGTCATCCTACTCACATACACTACTCTAGCTCGATTTGACTTAAGGCCATTATAATCTATGCATAGGTTCTTCCTCCAATGAGGAGTCTTTAACCCTAGAGACAACCTATTCCCTTTTCCCACAACTTAATGGTATTTCTACCTATAAAGCATAATACAACTTACCCTCCCTTCAATGGATAACCAAATCCTAGAAGTAACTTACAAGCTATCTAATTCAATCAAATAACTTAACAATGAATAACCCATAAGCTATCCTTGTTTAATCATATCTAGTGTACTTATACTTATGACAAACAATCCCTCCTATTATAGAGTAAATACAAGCACTTTCACAGAAAAGCATATAACAACTTCTTTTCCTTTCCAAAACAAATGCTATAATTCCCTAATGCAAGTATTCTCAAGAAGTCCAAACAAAGCATACAAAACTCGTTTTTTCATAAGTAAAGACAATTAAGAGAAAACTAGATCTTCATGCCTGTAATACGCTTGATCCAATTGACTGACTTGATGCATAGCCTTCCAACAGCAGCTTACTAGCTTCACTCTATCATCTCACAGCAATTCTTCACTATAGCCTCTTACTCAAGATAACACTATACTCTCACAAAGAAACTCTAAACTCTCACAAAGTACAACTCTCTGATTGTTTGCAGTAGAATAGATTTGCAAAAAAGTGTGTCCCAAATGAGAGAACTAACGTCTCTATTTATACAGAAAATTGAGACTTTGCAGGCTAAAGAAATGGTGTGTCAATCAATACCTCTCTACATGCAAATCGACTCACTACATACAGCAATAAGGTGGCAGAAAACTAAGTGTAAACTCAGCATAGTATTCTACAAATCGACCCTTTTAGTTGACAGCAGCTTATGACTTATTCAAATGTGCACATGCCCAAATGATGACAATTGCCTTGCAACCAAAACAAACTTCTACAAAATAGAGTTTTCATATGTTAGCGCCATGTTGCAGCCATTATTCCTATTTATTTGGCACAATTTATCTCTTTGAAATAGTCTTCTATTTGCAGGCAACATATAAGCTAAGTCGACTTGGTCATAGCATTATTATGTGACAGAGAAAAGATGAGTCGACTCCCATTCTATAGCGTTCAAACAATGTTTTGACTAGCACGTTATTTGTTGTTGCTATTTCCTATTTCCATGTGTTCAAAACACTTTATGAGCAAACTTAAATATTTCCATCGCTTTATATTAAAGTGTTCCAAGTTCAAGTAATTTTCTGCCATAAATTTATGATGTATTCCCAAATGTTATCGACTATGGTTTACCTCCCATATCAGCCTTTATTATTGCACATTACTTGCATAAAGGTCGGCCTTTGTCTTATGTCAAACATATGAATTTATCGGCCTATAATACTTTGCATAGAATATATACAAATCGGCCTCTATTAATTATCATGTATATATAAATATATATTTGTATATATATATGTCAACGAGTAACCTTAACACTATCATATATATATGTATGTATATATATATTCTAATATATATATGTATGTATATATATATTCTAATATATATATATATATACACACAAATACGTATACATTTGATATTCAAATCAAGTTAACATTCATATAGTAATAATAATATCGACTATATATATATATTCCTCTATGTACATGTATACGTACGTATACATATGTTGATATATCTGTATGGACATTTCCGTTTGTCATACATACGTATGTATCGACACATGTACACATATGTATATATGTATATATCTTATATATATGTATATATATACATTCGATTGCACAATCAAGCACATACACAATTACTACATTATTGAAGGAACATACGTGCAATGTATTTGTACTTATACATATACATGTCGCATTATCCGTTTGATAACACCATGCTCATAAGCAATCCCTTCATAAGCGTGCATAGGTATGTCTACCCATGTACTCTCATGTACGTGTTCCTTCATGCGTATGGTCTACTGTCGAAATGCATATGCATACATATACATACATTCCACATGTGTTCACCTCATCAATTCAAGCATAGTAATATAAGGAAGAATGCATAAGCTCCAAACAGATAAATATCATCCAATAATGCACTCAACAGTAAACAAGACCCTTACTAATGCAAACACATGATACTAAGGATGACTTACCAATACCTAACACAATAACTTGACTCAACCATTATACTGTTAGTGTGTGTGTAAGCTCAGTTAGGTTACGTTACTAATTACCCAACCAAGTTCTTCTCCTGAGTGATACTTCCCGTCACACTTGGAGGATTGAACATATACCTACATCCAACTAACACATTCCCACAGTAGTCAGATGTTCAACAAAATATGCTTTCACATAATATTTCTCCATAGTTAGAATATCCAATTCAATAACCATCCATTTCACATATATGCATTTCATCACATAACATTAAATGAAATAACATTCATTCATAATTCATTGATAACAAAGTGCAAGCACATATATTCTCAATCAGAATTCAAAGTACATTCACACATGCAATATTTACCCTAGCATAGTAATAGTAAATAGGTAATTACACAATTGGGGTGTGACAATGACAGTCTTAAATCTGATTGGAATCCCTTCCTAAACAAATAATGTCACATGATTATGGCTTGCATGCAACTCTTCATTGTTGTAAATGAACTCTGAAATGTTGTGAAAAGAATGCTTTGAATGCATTTGATGATCTTCCTCAAAAATGAGAGACTATCTAGTTTTGAGGATGGTGAATAGATCCATTTTCTCTTCAAAATCCACACATACCTTGTTTATGCTTCCTTCATGACCATCTGAAATAGGCTTTGAAAAGAAGCCATAATCATGCTCTATGATGCAATCTCCTTCATCAAGAAGATGATAACCTTGCTAAATAACTAAGAATAAATCTTTAGTATGCTCTTCATTATGCTCTATCTTTTCTATGCCATCTTCTAGAAAGTGTGGGATCTCATCAAACAATTCCAAATAATCGCTCTTGAATCCTTCTATAATTTCCTGGAAAACTTCTTCCTTTGAATGGGATATGAAATTTCCATCATCATTTAAGCACTTTTCAACTTCTAGAACAGGTGTGAAGTCATCATAATCAAAGTATTCCTCAATCCTCTTCTTCATTTGGTTCTACCTTTGTATGATATTGCACAAGCTCTCTCTGCAATTGAAGATCTTTGCCATGCAACCTCTGCATTCTCTCATCCATCTCATAAAAGGCATGAGAAAACCCCTCAAATCACTCACAATTAAGAGGGTTCATTGCTGTGCATGCTTCCAAGTTTTTCATATGTGGATGAGGCTCATGATTAGCCAAAAATACTGGATAAACAATGGCATATTCTTTCATTTTGTGATCTCTAAAACTTAAGTTCTGATAATTTTCCTCTTTGATATCCAACTGACAAAACACTTGGTTTGGTACTTCTATTGGCTGAAAATTTGGCTTTCAAAATCATAGGACCTTGAGAAGCACAATTTTCAAAGTAACTGAGCATATTTTGCCGATGAGGAAGGGGTTTCCTTATAGGCTGATTGCATGCATGTTGTTGTTCTTGAGTGCTTTGACGCATGAAATGTCATGCCCCTGCCATAAGATCGTGGTTCTCTTAAGTCTGCAGCAATCTCCTTAAATAATAAAAAGCAATGATTCTTAAACTAACCAATAATAATATCTTTTTCTTTGTGGAAGCCAACCCAACAATGGAAAATAGGTGGCCAACCCAGGGAAAAATAATACAAATAAAAATGGCAAATGGTTTATATAAATGCTGGGCTGACTTAAATAATAAAAGCCAGCGCTTAGTTAATACTAAGGGCAACGATTAGTTAGTGTGCAAATGCAGCGCTTAAGTTAGGAGAGGGACGTGTCCCTTACCAAGGGATAAATAGGCTAAACAATTATGTCCTTTCCTCCACCATGGGGATATATAAGGATGGACATTTTCAAAGGAGGAGCATCAGCAAAAGTAATATCTTCTGAAGATAAAATCATCGATCACCTTCAAAAATACATTTAATATTCAAAGCAACAAATATTGCAGAATATTAGAAGGATCAGATTTAATATTAAAATTGCAGGCATACAGAAATTTAACACAGTAAATACCATCTGGCATAGTTGGCTCACTCGCCAAAAACTAGCGAGTTTTTTTGCCAAACGAGTATTTGCAAGTTTTACTCGCCAAAAAGTACATCAGTACTTTTCACAAAAACTCGCCGTTTATTTGCAAAAACTCGGAGAGTTTTTTTTAAAAACTCGGCTGCTCAGCAAAAAAGACCCCCGTTGTCAAAATAAAGGCAATTTTCATTCATTTTTTGCCTCCACCAGTTTCTCTATCTCTTCCTTAGCAAAAACACTCTCCCATGAAGGTTTTTGTGGTTTTGGAGGTCTTAATTTCGACCCCGCCTTGTATCGCGACAGGGGCTGCCTAGGGCGTTGCCCCGCCCTTGTGAGGGGCGCTGCCCCTCACCCCGCTGGTGGCGTTGCCCCGGGACCCCCATGAGGGGCGCTGCCCCTCAACCCCGCTGGGGGCGTTGCCCCCAGACCCCCACGAGGGGCGCTGCCCCTCGACCCCGCTGGGGGCGTTGCCCCCAGACCCCCATGAGGGGTGCTACCCCTTGACCCCATTAGGGTCATTGCCCTCAAAATCAGATTGAATTCATTTGGTTTTCTAGGTACTCTCCAAGTCCAAGTTTCCAAGTTTTCCTACAAGTCTTCATCTATAATATCATCTAGTTCTACCTCTCCCCTAGTTTTCACTAGACATGGGAAGAGGAAGATATAAATTTGTAAAATATATTAATATAGTATTTACTTTCAGTTTTACAATAACAATTTGCTATTTTCATTTTGTTTCAGACTATTATCATATCAGCGCATTGAGCATTCCACATGAGGATGCCATTTTGTATCCAATTTCTTTCAAATCAATCAAATACAACTTGTTTCTTATATGTACTCATTTATTGACTCATTGGATGCATCTTATCTTTGAATTTTGCAAAAAAAATGCGTTTTTAGTGAAGTTTAAGCAATTTTTTAAGTTGCCGAGTTTTTTCCGAGTTTTTGCGGAGCCAAGTTTTTCGGGCTTGCCGAGTACTTGAAAATGCCGAGTTTTCCAACTACGCAATCTGGTATGAATTACAAAGATAGTGTGCAGTAGTTTTTATATGAGTAAGTTTTGACAAGGAATCTAACAAATATTATGCTGTTTCACATGCATAAGTCATAGTTACTGCTGTAATCGATCAATACTTAGATTATATATATATTTATGTATGTCTTTATCCTATAATCAATCAAACATAAGGTTGAAGGAAGCAAGTTAGGGGGATGCAGTTTACGAGCTCCCTCATGCTAAGTAGGCCACCCCAAGGTTGGAATTGTCTTAGTCTAGATGTTCCTGCCGCTTGGGGCCAAGGGGCGAGTTGTCTTAGTTTGGACGTTGTGGGGCTTAGATGGGTTGTTAGGATGGATTCAAGGAGTCTCAATCATAAGGAGGATGGATAATGCAGCATGGATAGGGAATGCAAATACAAGTTTACCCACTAAGTAGGCCACCCCAAGGGTGGAATTGTCTTAGCTTGGATGATCCTGCCGCTTGAGGCCAAGGGGCGAGTTGTCTTAGTTTGGACATTGTGCACTCTTGGGCTTAGTTGGGATAGCTTCGGGCAGACTAATCATGTTTCCCATCCAATTCCTATTATGATTAAACTCCCATTATGCGTTATGGATATGGCATAGTTTAATAGTTATGTATTTACATGGTTCAAATATTTATATATGTTTGATCATATGAATTATATTCCAATATTATCTAACATGATTGCAGGACCTAAACCAAGATTTATCTTACTTAAAGCATTTAATTGGTAAGTTATAACCCTAACTACATTGAAACTTGTGATTCTAGGGCAAGATTTAGGGCAACCCCAAAAGGGGACATTACATGAAATTTGGATCTGTTTGGTACATGTATTGGATTTTTGGCTCATTGAGCTCATGAGAAAAGATTTCTACAAAAAAAATTATTTCAACCACCTCTTTGTGATTTATAAAACCAGCAGGGGGGTGGGTGGAGAGTTGTATGTTTACATTTCATCATAAGGGACAGCTTGGGAAGGGCTATTCTCCCAAGGAATCATGGATTTTACTGGAAAATAAGGCAATTTACCAGCTTCTAATCTTATTTCAGCTCTAACAGCTAGATCGTATGACTGTGGCAATGTTTCACCTCCTAGAACCTATATCATGATAGGAATTTCAGAATCTAAACCTCTCAAAAAATATAGAAATCCAAAAACTAGAGTTGGTTTGATGTTAGCTAGGAATCTCTTCAATGCTTTGTCAAATTGTGCAGTGAAATCAAGCATGCATTTGGTAGGAGACTTTTTGATTTCCATGAAATACCAAAGAAGAGAGCTTGTATCTACATTTTCTTGGAACTGATTCAAAAGGAGATCACCAAGTTGATTCCAACTGGTAATTGAACCAAGTTGCAGTGTTCTATATGATTCCCATACATGGCCTTTGAGAGAAAAAGCAAGCAATCAAAAAGCCACATTTTGAGAAGTGATATGATGAATGTCGCACAAATTTGCAACATCTTGAATATGATCTGATGGAGAAACAGAGCCATCTCCGTAGAAATGAGGCAAGACACTCAGCACTATTTTAGGAATTTGACATCCTTCTTTCAATGGACCACTTGAATACCATGTTGGAAATGGTAAATTCCTTGCCAGAATATTTAGATGCACATGAATATTGTGAGCTGCCATAACCTACAAGAATGACAATTTTGAATCTTTTAACTAATGAAGCCAGCAACGGAATCACCAGGTGGAAGATGCCTGCTCCTACAAGCTGATATTTTTGTGATTTACCACCAAAATCACAAAATGTAGACCAATGATCAAATGAGACTTAGACTAAAGCCTTTGACTCATGTCCTACCGGGTATACCAAAACTATTGATGTTTAAAATTTTGCACCTGGATTTAGACATGCATCAACATAGGAAATCTTACAAACGTCGTATGCAACATGCAAGATAATCTCTGAGATTTTAGAAGTCGGCTCTTCATTGGATCTTCAAGGAATTTACTTCAAACTTTGCATGGAAAGAAAAGAAGAAAACCAAAAATAAATTCTAACTAAAAAGAAAAAACACCAATTGAAACCCACTGTCTGCACATGACTAATTTACACAGAATCTGCAATTGTGAAATAAAACAAACACAAATGCAATAATGAAAAAGCAAAGATTGCAGTCATTAATATGTGAGGTTAATTGATCTCAGATTCACAAACTATGGATGTATATGCAAAATAAGAGAGCAGAAATAAATTCATTAATGAAATAGGATGAAGCACAATCAAACAAAACATTTTATTTCATTTTCGAAAATAATTTAACAAGCAATACAAGAGAACAAGTGCACGGTTACAGTATTGTTATTGATGAGCTCAAATGATTACAAAATGATTTCCTGAAAGGCTCAAATGCCAAAACGCAGAGCTTCACCAGTGAAAAATCCCATTTTCTTCTACCTTTTTGTTCTAATGAAAAATTGCATATACAGAAGAAAAATAAAAAGAAGAAAATTTGAAAAAATATCCAAGAAAAATCAAGAAACAAAATCGTCAATCTGTTTTTGCCATTACATGGTGGACACCTCTTCAAGTTTCCACTTTGATTTAGTTTTTCTCCTGCAAGATCTTCTCAATTTTTTGCTTTGGTTCAGCTTTCATTCTACTTTTCCTTCTTTTCTTGAAATACTTTTTAAATGATTTAAATAAAATCATTTTAATATTTCCCGGAGCCAGAAAAGGTTTATAAACTTAAAATATTTCTTCACGAGCCATGCACAGCCACATGAACTGAAATGGACCAATGGCACACTGTTTTCGAAAGCAAATTGAAAAAACATCATATTGATGTGCCATCAGTTGCAAAAGAACTGAGCTGAATTTTCAGAGGCTTGATGGGCTGCACTACAAATTTGATTGTCAAATGAAATACACGATTGATGTCTTCCCTGAATTTCTTAAGCAGTTCATCCTGCTTGGCTGTATCCCTTATGCCAGTCTTTATTCTTATTGCCTCCTTTTATCACAATCAATCAGGGGGCTAACAGTGTGAACACACTATCATCCAAATCATGGCAGATCTCACGAGTTTTCCTGCTGTCCTCTTAAGAGATTCCTTTATTTATTATTATAACATGAATCTCTGTTTTAGTGCCCCATTTCTACAATCAGCTTGCACCACGTGTTCAATGGCTGTGCCATATCCTAATTGTTTGCCACACTGGTATTCTAAAATATTTGACAGCTAAGCATTGGCAGCACCTTAGCTTTGAACATTGCAATGGAATTATTTGAGTAAACTGCACCCCATTCTTATGATTTAGATGTTATTACTCCTTGGCATTTCTTCTTTTAAAAGCAATCAGCTTGGAGTAAACAGCCATGTATAATCTGCAGCTCAATACTTCAAAATACTTGGTGGCTATGCTCCTTATGCTGCGCCAATTTTGACTGTCATTTAATTATTAAATGAATGCCAAGCTGTGTTGACTCAAGTAATTGATAGCAATTAAGATCGTTATGATACATATCTCTCTATTAACTTCGAAAAATTTGTAATTGCTAATGCCTTTCTTAATTAGAAAATCCTTAACCCTTATGTTATAGCCTCCTCTTCTTATTGACTCTTGACTAACATCACACAGAATTTAGATATCTAGGTCAGTACAGCAACCTAGCTACCATAATGTGCAATATTGTAAAATTGGCTCTCTATAGATTCCCTTCAGATGCAAACATTACCGATAACAGATAACAAGCAATCTGATATAAATACCTGCAGGTGGCTGGGTCACTACCATTTGAATCTCAAGTGATGATCGACCGACCCAAGTAACAGCACCGCCTATCTTCAAGTCAGTGTCCACAAGGATGGGCTTCTTCAAAACCATCTTGTCAACTGAAGCCGTAACAAGCAACAATGGTCTAGTTGTGCTTTCATCATCAGAGCAATGCTGCAAAGGAAGAAATATGGCTTACATGTACTTTCTTCTCTCTTTCAAGAAAATTAATAACTCACATAGAAACCATCATGCATGCAACTTTATCAATAATATGTCTCGAATTGCCTACTCCCATATCTATAAGATTTTATTAAAGTTTATGTTGGCAGTAAAAATAAAGAATAAACGTGAACTTTATTCCTTAGTGGATAGCTAAAATTTAAATTATAGCTAGCACAAACATACTATAAAAAGATATCCAAAGCAATGCAAAATGCACACTCTATTGGAAATGAGTTCTTTAATAACTAATAAGGCCAGAATATGGATAATTCTATTTTGATTAGTGACAAAATACAGATCATTGCTGGAAAAAGGACAAATTGATGTAGTTAGCAGAGAACATGCAGACTTGGTTCCAACACAAAAAGGAGAATCTCGTTTTCTAACAGACTACTATGTTTCAAATGACTTGAGTCACATGTAACAGAACCAGCAAACCAGAGATTGAGTCAAATTGCTAATTGTCAAAAATTTGAATAAGCTAAGATGCACATAAAGTTTTTACTTTCTCACACAAAAAATTAGCAACTTTACTCTTGCTAGAAAATTCAGGGCATTAACATCAAATCAGACATTAAGTGATGTGAAATTAGATAGTAAACAGCAAAATGTACATAAAAAAGCATGTTACACGTCTAACATGAGAGTGCAATTAACTAACTTTGTTTGACCATCTGTATGCACATGGAAGTTGTAGACTGATCCAGTTATGTATCTAACATGGTCCACAAAGTTTGCCTAAAAGAACCCAAACATTAGTGAAGAAAAAGCACACACATCTTGTATGTCGAGGCTTTTCTTACATATGACCATGATGGCCATCTTGAAAAAAAATTCTACCACAACAAACATAGCATCATGTTGGCACTTAGTTGTAGGTAGCCCACTTAAGAAATCCATCTTGATGTATTCCAAAGGCCATGTTAGAACTAAAAGAGGGGCATAGTGCATAAGCTTCATGTGTGCACACTTAACAATGCTGCGGCGAATGCTAGATTTGATGTGGAGTTCAATGCATGCATAGATGTGAGGCCAATAGAAATGTCCAATTGTTTTGGTGTAATGTGCCTCCTCAATAAGCCATCTAGAACAAAAAGATGTCCAAGCTTGGAGAAAAGCTTGTAAAACAAGTAGAATTTTTCAACTTATTTTCCTTGCAAAAGCTCGACATAGGTCTATCTGAAGTTTGTGTCTATTGCGTAGATTTCCTCCAATGAGAAAAGTTGTGGCCACACAAGTCCAACACTACGATGATCACATAAACTAGCAACTAGCTAAAGTAGTCATTTGTCTTGTTGTTTTTCTACTTCTTGTGTTTGATCACCAAATGGAACTGCTATAAGTATGTCATCCACTTCATGCGGCACAAGTTCTCCAATTTGCTATCCATGCAAGAACTATTGCAGATTATGATTTGAGTGAATGATCGTTTCCTTACCCATGATGCAGTGGTGACATTGCCTGATAGTTTGTACAATGGCATACAGCTCCTTTTCATTGGTGGATTAGCATTGAATTGTGTCACTGAAAGTCTTAGAATGATACGTGACAAATTTTCATGTTGCATGAGTATGGTGTTTGCACTAGGTGCATATCAAACACATTGGTCCAAATCTCAAAGGGGTGTACAATGTTAGGCATTGCAAAAACAAGCACTTTCCAAAGGCATTGCTTGAGCTCCTCAAAAGTGCATTGTTGTGCACATGTCCCATGAGAATGGTATTTTGGTGCACATGATCTTATTGAGATTCCATGCAATGTGAGAGAAACCAAGAACAAACCTACAATAGAAGTTGGCAAGTCAAGGAAGATGCACATGTCTATTGATTTTGTTGGGGTCTACATGTACACTAGAGTGATCAATGATGTAGCCCTAGCAATGGATTTGTGTGGTGACAAAAGTGTTTTTGCCAATGTTGGCTTGTAGCTTGTGTTGGCATAGTATACAAATACACAAGACTTGCTCTACATGCCCCTCCCAAGTCCCAATGAAGAGGAAGATGTCATCCAAGTAGACTATGACAAAGTAGTTGGCGAAGGGTCGCAGGATGTCATTCATCATGCACATGAATGCGAATGAGACAGTAGTTAAACCAAAAGGCATATCCATCCATTCATACAATACTTCCTAAGTTTTCAAAGATGTCCTCCAATTATCTTTAGTCTAAACTGGTACCTAAAGGTATCTTGATTTGAGGTCGATCTTGGTGAAGTCTTGTGCACCTTGAAGCTGGTCCAACAAGTTGATGCACAATAGACAATACCCATTTTAACCATGTCTTGTCGAGCACACAATAGTTGATGCAAAGGCCCCAAGTGCCATACTTCTTAGGCATAAGACTATTAGGTTGTCACATGAAGAGTTAAGTTGGATCTTACCTTAATCAAGTAGCTCTCAAATTTAGCACCAAACTTCATCATTCTCCCAAGCAAACCCACGATACAAAGAACTATTTGGGAGAGGGCATTTAGGAACCAAATTGATTCAATATTGTACTGTAGTGTAGAAAAATCTATCCCTTTACATTTTCACACTTTTTTTGGGCCCTCCTAATTAAATTGGACTTAATTATGCCTTAATAAATAATAAGCCATATTTTACATTTACAAGCCTAATAAATTACATTTTCCAAAGGGGAAACCTGACAATAATTAATGCCAATACATAACACTTTATCTTGAGCAAAGTGTGTTCCAGGAATAGGGACCTAGGACCCATTCTCCCTAGGCCTTTGAAACTAAATTTAAAATATGTTTTTGGCAGTATTTTAATATCCCCAAATCCATATTTCAATGTCGGCTTGTAATATTTGAATTTCGGAAAATTAAGGATACATACCTATAAATACAAGGTTATTTTCTAAGTTTCACCTAGCAATTTCAAGGGAGCTTTTATGAGATTTCAAGTGCAAGTTTACAAGAGCAAAGTTGATGATCAAGAGCATTCAAGAGCAGAATTATCAGAGATTTATTGCAGCATTCAAGATCCAATCATCATGTCAAAGTCTTCTTGCATCATGCATGTTTTCGGAGCTAACATTAAGATGTAGGTTTCAAGATTCAAAATATCAATTCAAATATTAAGATCCACATCCATTGAAGCAATTTCATGCAAGTTGCAGATCTTTATTCAAAGATTCATCCAAGGGTTTGTTGAGTCGTAACATAGCATTGTTCATTCATCCTTCCTTCCTTTCATGCTTTATTTCAATTCAAGGTTTGATTACCAGAATGGGGTTTGACCAAGGCAAATCCCCATTCACCAAAAACAAACAATTTTTCTTTTGTGTTTGTGTTGCAGATTTAGGTTGAAGAAGAATTGAAGACCTCTTGAAGTGCAAGATTGGAAAAGTTGTCAAAGTTGTTGTCAAATCACAGAATCTCACCTACAGATCTAATTTCTAACTTTTCAACACTGAAACCTAGACAAATCATAAGCTACAGATTAGCATCAGAGGCTCCCGAAAGTTGCTTGAAAACCTTGACAAAAGATCCATTCACCCATGGGTGAATGAGTCCCAAACAGCCTCCTAAAAGTGACTTTTGGTGACTGGTAAACATCATTCTGCCCTTCTCAGATCTACGGTAGGTTTTTTGTTTCTGCTAATATTGAGCTTTATCTTGTTGTTGCAAGTTTGAATTAGCATAATTAGGTTGATTTGCTATTTTTAGTTTTTTTCCCAAAAGTGTTGTTTGAACTTGACCCCCATCCTCAAGCATAAGGAAATCCGAAGATTCTCACATTGAGTTGATTCACCTAAGGGTTGTTAGTCATTTTTTTGTGGGGATTTCATTTCCTAATGAATATAGAAAGATAGGTCCATCATAACTCTATTTTGATCCATATTGGTGAACCTATTTTTCTTTATTTCATGTACTACACATTGTGTTGGAAGACCTTTACATTCTTTAATGACATCTTTGCACTATTGCAATACCTTATTGAGCATTTATTATTCCGACAAAGTTAGCACATTCATGCACACTGCTAGCACCCACTTGCTTTGCTACATAAGTGCCCCTAGGCAAACCATGAGAAGCATGAACTTCTACATGTGAGAAAATGATTTTACAACACCATTTAGCAAAGAACAAAGCTAGTTTAGCTTGTGATGTTGACTCATGAAGGTTGAAGTATCGCTTGCTAACATGTACTATCCACTATTGTGGTTTGGGATGGCAATTGCCATCACATTGGCTTGACCACATACTTGAAAGTGCATTGTCAACTTACTTGAATACCCTTACCATATTGCAACCATCCTAGAGAATAAGGGTCTAAATGCACGGTGGTAGAAAGACCTAGGTGCCTTACTACATCATGTGTGATATTCTTTTGGTTGTCACTAGCAATGATGATGTGGACAAATTCTCTATTGATCTAGCACTTTGTGTGGAAGAGATGATCCCATCCCTCCAAAGTCTCAACTATTATGGCACTCATGTTAAGATATTGTGCCCCCTAATGAGTATCCTCATTGAAGTTGGAATATAATGTAACTTGCACAAATAGGGACTTTGCGCACAGCCCTTAGTGTCATTATGGTAGTGTCATTGTGGGAGTTGGTGTGGTGATGATGGCACCATGCATCGTCTTGTTGTGATTTCTTACCCTTGTCCCTACCTAGTGAAGACAATGGGGACACTTTAGGGCTTTGCACAACTTGTTTGGAGTATTGTGGTTGCTTTTGTGCAAGGGAACATAATTTCTACATGAAAGGCTTGTAACTAGTATCCTAAATGGGCTAGCTTAAGCTTTTCCTTGGCTTCAATGCATTTTGAAATGCTTGACCCAAGGTGTATGAAGTCAGGAACTCCATCTTAGAATGGTTAGAAGTTCATAATATGTTGATGTATTTGAGCACTCTATGTTGCTTAGGAAGGTTTCATGCAAACACACAAAGCAGTCATGGTATTCGTTGAAGTATTCTTCCATTGACTATTCTTTCTTGCATTGGCGCAATTGCCGAAACTTTACGATTCATCTCATAATGTGTGAGGGGATAGAATACCTCTTGCAAAGCACTAACAAAGGCATCCCAAGCCAAAATTGGTGGATGATCCCAATCATGTTGTGCACTAAGTGATTGCCACTAGTGGGATACGCTAAAAAGGGCATTTTCAACTTTGCAAAGGAAATCTTTTTAGCATCAATGAAGTTGTTGATGAAGAAGTATGCTTCAAGCTATCAAATCCAAATATCTAGTGTTGAGGTGTCAATTTTGCCTTCAAATGTAAGTATATCTAAGTTCACTTGAACTCTAAAAGGATTGTAATATTGCACAAGAATGAGCTACGCAAGGTGTTGTCTTGCTAATCTGAATAGATATATGAAGTCACAAAAAAATCCAAAGAGCTCTTGGCATCATGTTTCCAAGGCAGCATTAAGCATTTGTTGAATATCTACCAAGACCTTTGGTAAGCCTTTGTCCAAACTTTCCCTGAGCTCTAATACCAATGATCTGATTCCCAAGCAATCTTGCTTAGCTAGTAATTAAGCAAGATCATAGAAATACATACCAATGACACATTCGAGATGCAAAAGGCTTTTGGTAAATATGTCACTTCTATTAAAAAAAACAGAGGAAAATGTACTAAGGGTTTAGATGTGAAGCTATGGTTTCCTCTCTAACTATACAGAATGTAAAATGCAAGTATTTATACACAATAGTACAACTAGATTCCGATTAGATGCTAACAAACATCCAATGCATATGGACATGTGGCACATGTGAACATGATGACGCCAAGTGTCAAACCCATATGGACCCATATCATGTTGTGTGGATGCCACCATGTGCCGGATGCAAATGGTGCACGTTGTATCGTCATGTCTTGATGTGCAAAGGCTGCCAAATGTTGCACATGTATGGTGGCATAACATGTGGATGTTAATGCCCTGCGTGCAACATACACATAGTCTGATTTGGCACAAGCATCTGCAGCCATATGTAGGGGCACACTATGTACGTGAGCATTAGTGCACAAGTACTGTGCACAAAGTTTCATGAATAGTAGTGTGCAGGGTTGCACAAGCACTATGTTGTGTGTGTTGGGCAATGTTGAGTGCGCTGATGAAGTCGATGCACAAGGCTGTACTCAGATCATAGAGTATAAAAGCTTAAATAGAAATTCAAAATTCTATGGATAAGGAAATATGGTTAGACCCTCTATCTCAACAATCCAATTTAATGTCGGATCAAACCAAAAAAATCATGTTATTTGCATAAAAAACCCAATTCTTGTATTACAAAAGAAAAGTAAGGCAAATTTTGCTGCTAACTTTTTCTTTTTGAGAAAGATGTTTTGATTAACACAACAACACTTTATGACACACTGAAAGTTATTGGAATTTAAAGTTCTTAGGGAGTGTCTTCTTGTTTAACCATCTGGTCCCCTTTACCAGTAGAAAGTATCCTAATTAACAGAAAAAAAAATAGCACAAAAAATGCCATAAATTACAAGTTTTCAAGTTTCGGACTTTGGCTCCACGGGGGGGCATCCATTTGTAATTATCCTACAAACTAAAAGTAAGTCCCGTGTCTTGCCTTTAACTGGTAATTTTTGGTCAGTCTCACTAATCCCATCCATTAGAAGGCAAAACAGCCTTATTCTTAATACTCTTGTTGCTGCATCACTTAGCCTGCTCAAAATAATGCTTTGCTTGACCAGTCCAATGGCTGGAATGTATTCTAGTCTGATTTTAATGTGGTAACTTTAACAACAAATGCATGGGCTCATTCATGAATTTGACTTCTTCTTCCTTATAAAATCTTGTAGCACAAGCCTGAGACCCAAAGATCAGTTTGACCTAATTACTGGAAGCTACCATTTGCAAACTGCTAGTTATGAGTTTAGTCCACGTTCTTCAAAAGCAAGCAGAGCGCAAATGCATAGGAAACTGAAGCTCAACAAAATGGTTGGTGAAATTTGCTAAAGGTCCACTGTCGAGAATACCTACTGCTTAGTTCTTCTGGGAGATAAAATGTTGTAGTGACAAACTAGGAGATAATGCACAATTTGATATGATAAATGGAAGCTGTCATTTGCAAACTGGTAGTTATGAGTTCATTCCAGG
Source organism: Sequoiadendron giganteum (assembly GCA_007115665.2). Lineage (NCBI taxonomy): Eukaryota > Viridiplantae > Streptophyta > Pinopsida > Cupressales > Cupressaceae > Sequoiadendron > Sequoiadendron giganteum. Next base: position 572,019,411 of record CM021102.1, on the reverse strand, counting down.
TTCTTCAAAGCATGCAAAGCGCAACTAAATAGGAAAATGAAGCTCAAATTAATGGAAAACACAATTTACTAAGAGTTCATTGTTACTCATACATTAAGGCCACATCATCCTCTCCAGTTCCTACAGAAACTATGAGGTAAAATTCTAGGTTTTTTTCTACTTGTTACCAGCAAAAATTTGTTAATTGGTGGTTGATGAGTATAATGTTTGGAGACACAAGCTTAAATAAACAAAATATAAAAACTAATGCCATTGACATCATATTTACCGGACATTAGAGATGCAGGAGAAGTTCGGAAGAGCTCGTATGAAGAAAAATGGTTTTAAATACATTTGTGGACATGATTAAGAACATTGATTGAGATTCACTGGAAAAGGGATGTCGAAAAGCATCAGTATCATTTCTACTAACAATAAAAGATTTTGTCCAAAATACAGCTTTTAGAAATTCTTATTTTTCATTAATATATAGCTTTTGGGAATCTTTTCTATGTTCTTGTTTTCTATTCAAAGCATCCAGATCTCATCTCATTCCATCCTGTCTGGATCGTGTAGACGGACTAGTATGGCGAATTTTGTCAACTACTCCAGCAGACTCTTGGCCTTGAATGATGGGTGGGACGGGGTAACATACAACCTCCGATCATAAAACCAGTTAGCCCCCCAACTCATTCTAGTCCAGAAGTTTGGTGACCAGATCCAAAAATATGCGAAAAACAAGCCTAAAGCACTCAGCTTGAGGCAGTTGCCAATTATTCCCAGAAAAGGAAAAAATCACACAGACGGGATTTAAAATTGCACGATAGAGGGGCACGAATCTCTAAATTGTGCCAAAAGAATATTCAAGTAAAACATCACAAATGACGAAGGTTATGTTGTAATGGTAACCAGGGGCACTGACAAAGGTGTGAACCGGGTTCAAATACACTGCAGGTAGTGCGTAACTTGAATGAAGGAGGCGGCAAAAAGCATTTTCCTCTAACATGCCCACTATATAACAATATCGAGCAAAAGTACCACATTTAGAATAACAACCTTGTCAATGAAAATCTTAAACCAAGACAATCCATTCTAAAACTAAGGCTGGGGTCTTATGGGGGCTTTGGATCTATTTTGAAGTACTGGGGGTTTTATAGAAAGGAAAAAAAATGTTATAAAATTGATTAGAATTTTTTTTTTAATAATAATTTTTATATTTTAGTTTAAAAATTTAAGGAGGTGTAAAAGAGATGGAGTTATAAATTATTCATTTTTCTTCTATCACTTATTAATCATATGAAATTTTAAAATTTCCATCAATTAATATTTTTATTATTTTTATTTATTTATTCTGTTGAACTGAATATACAAAATAATATATTTCATAAGACCACCAACTTTTATAAATTTAGAAGTTTCAATTATTTTACAAAATTCATAAAACCACCTTTTTAAAGTAATTCTAAATAATCTCAGTAACACTCACTGAAATTTTTTTAGAAAGCCCTTTCATAAAACCCCAACCTAAGCCAGTCGGAAAAATAATCTCTTACACAAGTCAAACACACTTTTGATGGGTTCTGCAGACTTCTTTGGCCTAATGGACGTTATAGTCGTTTCATTTCATCTCAAATCCACTCATTACTCCAGTGGACATAATGAATGTTTATGGTCTAAAAACTATCAGGTACATGATTGAATGACCCATAAGTATAAATCTTAAGATTGTGGTCCAAAGTTAGGGCAAGGCCTTGAGGCAGCCTAAAATCATGCGCAGATATAAAGAGATCCTAAAGAAACAAAGCTCGGAAAATCTACCGTAAAACTACACAGTCATAGGACCAATCTTACCTACAAGCAAACACACTTTTGATACAGACTCCTTTGCCTGAACGACGCTAGAACTCGTCTAGTCTCAAATCCGTCACTGCAATACTTTGACATTTCTCTAGCGGACATGTAATAGGTTGTAATACATGCAACCGTGACCGATGCTTATGTGCTAAAATTTTCGTTCGAGTCTGTCGTCTCATGCAGGGGCTTTTTAGAAAAAAGTATTTTAAAGCAGACAGTCTCATGAATTTTGTAGTGCAGTTTAAATTTCAAAAATTGGTAGTTTTATAAATTTAATTATTTTGAATATTTAATTTAACATTTCTTTGGACTCTCTATTATTTTGATGATGAATCATTGATCCGAAATATAGATGTAAAAAACTCTCACACAATCAAATTTAGAAACAACATAAATGAAATTATTTTAATTGTTAAAATATTAAGTAAAAGAGTTCAATTCGATGCCTAAATACTCACTATTATTCAGAGGACAAAAAACTTCAATTAAATTGCTGCAAACTCTGATGTCTAAGTTTTCTTAGATATTAAAAAAAACCTCAGAAACAAACCTACATTCAATAAGTTCTATGGAATAATATTAAGTGAAGAAAATATAATTTAATAAAATAAATTTTATTATTGAAATATACAGATGATAATTCAAATCTGTGCTGATGTTGCTGTTCTTTGGTCTGTGCATTGCATTTTAATTGATTTGTGAAAAAACATTAAAAAATAGATATTTTTCTTTTCAAAAAAAATTCTAATGATTGTTTTAAACTGATGGAAAAAAATTTAACCCCATCCCAAATGCCCCCCTTCAAAATTGAAAAAACTATTTTCTTTTTAATTAATAAGATTTTTTATTTACTTTTTTTTGGTCTCATAAGACCCCTGCTCCACAAAAAAAATTCCTGGAGCCCCTCCAATTCACTAAGAGAATAAATTAAATTAAATTAATCACGCAATTTACATGAAAATCCCAAATTTGTATGTGAAATACCTTGAAAGAAATTGTTCCGGCCAACGCATCCAAATCTTCCAAAAGTTTTCCGATCCTCACCTCGTTCCAGGGATCCCTATACTGCTCGCGCAGTATGTAATCGTCGGAGAAGTTGTAATGTATGCTGATGCGGCTCTGTCCGGGTGCTTTCGACAGCAACTGGCTTTGAGGAGGCGCCTCAACGGAGGAGTCCCCCAGCCTTTCGAAAATACTGGACCTAGCCAGCCAAAGGGCGTTTGTGACGGGCGAATGGTACGTCCCCGGCCACAGGCTCAGCGGCTTACGCAGCGAGGACCCTGCATCTATTGGCGGCGAATCCTCGAACGGCGACGTGAGTGTCGAAACTACAGGGATTGTTTTGTCGGAATCCGAAGAAAAAGAAGCCATTTGTTTTGAGAATAATGACAAAGTCGAATTGGTGCAATATGGAAGGGGGTTGAACCGCAGACCTGGTGGAAATGAGGAGCGAAAGCTGCCTGAAATACGGCAGAGAGCTACCCAGCATATTAGTTGCATGCTTTGTTGTTGTCAGAAGGAGGTTGTGTGTACGATTCGAATCCGAAAAATTCATGACTTTCAGGAAAGAGGAGGAAGGTATATTCTCCTCATTTTTAGTGTGGTTTGATGGACAATGCTTGCTTTCAGGGGAGGATTCGAGGGGTCTTGCGCTGAAAGGTACAAATTCTTCCAATTATATATAATTTGTTCTGCTGGGAATCTGGGGTTGACTATTGGCTGAGCTCGCCGGTGCATTTAGAACTCCATTATTAAAATAATTTCTTTGTTTAGGCTTAAATCCAAAATGGGTAAATAATATAAGATATTTTATTTTTATTTTTTTGGAAATTTAGAAGTAAGCAATTTCTTTTGTTTTTTATATTTTAATGAATTTGACTTTTTCCGTAGATATACTTTTCTATTATCTATTATTTCTCTTTCTTTTTTTTCTATACACTTTTAGATAGGTAGTCTCTTCTTTTTTAAAATATTATTTCTTATGATATATTTTTTGGTTTTTCTTATATCTAATTTTTTTATTATCTATTATTCCATTTTTTCAAAGTGTATATTTCTTTTAAATTATTTTTTATGATTTATTTGTGTCAGTTTCTTTTTTACCTATTTTTTATTAACTATTATTCTATTTTTTTTCTATATTTTAGATAGTGTCTTTTTCTTCTAAATTATTTATTATGATTTATCTTTTTAGTACTATCTTTCTTGGTTTCTAACTTCCATCTTCCTTGCTTCTTATTCTCACATTTCCACTTTCTTGTATCTACCACATGGATTAGCTATTTTCTTGTTATTTGTTGTCTTACATCTCTTGTTGATCTCTATGTTTAAGACAATGTATTGTTTGATGATCTTGAATCTTGACCTTCATCCTTTTCTTTTAGGGATGATATATTGTTGTTAGATGTGGAGTTTTCTCCTTCTTGACTCTAATATTATGTCTTCTCCTTCTACTTTGCTTTATATTTGTTGTCTATTCTAAATTTTCTAATATTCACTTCAAACGTTTAGTAAATGAACATTCTTTCTTTCTTTTCTCTTAATTGAGATGTGGTTGCAAATCTTCAACTTTCTTTCACTCCCTTACTTAGTCTTATGAGAAGGAAAAATTTGCATGTTCTTCTAACCCTTTCTCTATTTCTATTACAACCTTCTCTTTTTCCATCTTTCATGTTTGTATGCTTTTTGAAACAAAGGAACAAACATCTCTCTCTTCCCTTCTTATAGTTTTGTTTTAAAAAGAAATATGTTGCATGCCTCTCTTCCCTCTCTATCTCTATTGTGTACGATAAGTTACATGTTTTATTTAAAGTTAGATTTGGTAGTACTCATCTTCCTTAAATGAATCTGTCATTTCTCTGTCTTTGTAATTTATTCTTTATTATATTTTTTTTATTGTGTATGATTTTTCCTCCATATTTAGACACTCTTGTAGGCCTTATTAGATAGTGTGTGATTGATTGTTTCCATTATGGTAATCATCATTAATTATCCATTATTATCATTTCATTAATTATCACAATATTTATTACCATTAAGTATTTACATCATTATTCCATTATTAATTATTATCATTATTTATTATGAATCATTTAATTAAATATTTTATTATTATTTAATTAATATGAGCTAATTATCCATTTAATGAATTAATAAATCTATAATTATCCCTTTGCAAGATAGCTCCTTCATCAAATTAGTAAATTCCTCATCTAATTATTTATTTAATAAATTAATAAATTCATTATTATCCTCTCATGAGTTCAAAATGATATTTTTTCTTAATAATTCTAGTCAACTAATCCACCTCTCCAAGCTAACTCCACAATCAATGGAGTTAACTCAATCTTTGATCAATTCTCAAATGTCCATCCAATCTTCTAAAAATCTATAAATTCATTCTCTCGTTCATCATTTCATAATGAATCTTTTATGCAAAATAAATCTATCAATTTTATCATTCAAAAATCACTAATGTTAAGATGTTGAGTTTAGCACCCACATTCGCCCTTTCAATCAATCAATTTTGGTGCAACAAGGAGCTTTGGTTGAAATCTTAATGTGTTTTCATTCATTTTATGTTTATTTACTTTATCAAAGGTTTATGATTAAAATTTGGAACTAGAGCTTAATTCTTGTGTTTTTGGATTCTTATTTATGCTTCCAAGTTTTATTGCTTGCTCTAATAACCAACTCACAAATGTTGACCAACAACATATGTATTCTATTATTTTTATTTTTTTGTGTGCCTCCTTTCCTTTTCCCTCTCAAGATTTTTATGCATGAGGCCCCTCCTTCGTTGCCTCCTTTTCATCCTTTTGTTATTATCCAAAGTCTTCATAATCCCCTAGACTCTTCTTCTATGTTCTCTCTTTTTCCACATCCTTCGTCTACTATTATTGTGCATTATGCTCCTCTTGTCACTAAATTTCACTCAATGAGCCACACCTATGATGCTAATTGGAATCATAAGAATAACATTATTCCTATCTCATTGCCTATTTCTAGCTCTATTCTCCCATTTTCTCCATGTATTTCTCATAACAACTCTAAGGAGCATGATGTTTTAGAGCAACTTCAATCAAAACAAGCTAAGATATTCATTTAGGACCTTATTCAAACTTATCCTTCCTATAGAGGCCTAATTCAACAAGCTTTGTAAAAGATTCATCTATGCCCTAATGCAAATCCTATTAAGGTAGCATCTATGTTCAAATCAATTCATTTGGAATGCCACAAAGATTTATTTTCTTCATTTTGAACTACCTCCTTTATCCACCATATAGGAGAACTTTCCTCTTCTTATTGTGATTAGGTATATAAGTGTTGGAAGTATGAAGGTGTTGTCATTGATTTCAACTAGTTGATGTTTTCATTGATGTCAACTATGTGTAGAGGAAGCTGTTTATTGACTATTTATGTCAAGGATATTAAGAAAATTATAATAAAGAAGGATTATTGTTTGTGCATGTATAGTTGAGATGTTGAATAAGTGATGTGAGTACATGGAGTTATCCTTATGTTGTTATGTCTGGAAGTGTGTTAGAGTGAGGTAATGTGCTAAAATTATCTCTTTGATACTTGGTCTCCGAGTGCTTTTGAGAAAATTTGATAAATAAAGAAATTAGTGTCTTATAGGTATTAAGTGTATTCTCTAAGATGTGCTCCATGTTTATTTTGTGTTGATTCTATTCCTGTGCAGATCTGACTTATTGTTCATGGTTGTTATTAGTTTTTATATCCAGAATTTAGGCTTTTGGATCATTGTACAGTGCGAGATATTTTCACCAATGTGTGAATCAATTGGTCAGTGATGTTTTTTGTTGTCTGAGAGAAATTTATTTGCTTCAAATTTCTCTGCTATTTGGATTTAGGTTGTGTGGATTTGAGAAGTTGTTTATAATGCATTTCTTTTTGTGATAAAGTTTTTACTTGGTACAGTACAGTGTAAGTCTCATTTATCAATATGCAACAAGGGTTATCAATTGCCCTAAATTGAAGTAGTTGTTGATGTGAAGCTTAATTGAAGTGGTTGATGAATCTTAAGTAATTCGTAGATTGTTCTGGATTGATTTCAAGTGAATTATGTTGTCTGAAACTTTCGGCTTGATATAAGGAAGTGTGTACTTAAAGTTTATGGTGTTTTGCACGGGTGTTGGCCAACCTTGTGTTTAACACTACATGAGAGGCTTGTGAAAGTATATTGGGATCTATTTGGGTCATATTTAAGGATTTATGTAGGTCACCTTTCATTCCTATCCACTGTGGGAATGTTTGGGTGCTAACCTATTTCAAATTTGAGTGTATAACGACTAGTTGCCGACTTTCTCCAATAGTTTCAAAAGTTTTGAAGAAGAGGTTGATATAAATATGTATGATGTTGATGCAAGAGTGTAGACGAAAGAGTAAGAAGCAAGATATATGTGAGATTGTTGCGAGTGAAGTGTAATGAGATGTGAGTTTGAGCAGAGCAGTGTGAGTTTCATGTTAGGGTTCTAAAGGTAGTGAGTTGAAGTCATCCAATATCTTTCATGTGAGACTACAAAAGTGTGTGAGAAATTGTGGTGGAATTTATGTTGCATTGAGAAGTGTTTCTCTGTGTAACATTCTTCTTCTATCTTCTTGTTTTCTTTTTGTGGAAGTGAGCCCTAGCTATGAGCCTTTTTAGATAGTGTGTCTTATTCTGGCAGTGAGCCTTTGTATTCGGTTTTGGAATTATTTATATTATGAGCTAATCCTCACCGTGATTTTTCACTCATTGGGTTTTCCACATAAATTTGGTGTTCTTATGTGCATGGTTTTACTAATTCCAGTTTATGTTCCTGCATTTAATAATTAAACACATTAGCAGAGTAAAATTTTGTGAATGTTTGTAGATCTAACTTATGTGGAGGCTTTTGAAGGTTAAAAATGCTACAACTGATTCACCCCCCCTCTTAGTTGTCTTGTTCAAAAAAATTTATCAGAGCGAGGTTACTTAGAAGAAGAGCTTAACCACTTAAGGTACATCTGGGATGGTGAGCAAGATTACTTTGGATTGCCCTAAATTTGATGGCACGAATTATGCATTCTGGAAGAAACGGATGAAAGGCTATTTTTCATCACATGGATTTGAAGTTGAAAAATCATATAAGAATGCATATGTTCCACCTCAAAATGGTCCAAGTTCAAGTGCATAGATCAAGGCACATGAGGCAAATGCTAAGGCAAGATTTCTTATTACAAATGGTCTTTCAAAAACTAAATCAGTTAAAGTTATGAGTTTGAAAACTGCTAAAGAAGTGTGGGATAAGCTAGAAAGCATCTATGAAGGAGATGACAAAGTTAAACAAGTGAGGCTACAGCTATTGAAGGAAAAATTTGAAGCCCTATAGATGTCTGAAGATGAATCACTTGCAAACTACATGCATAAAATTGATGAGTTGGTAAGTGGAATGAGAAGTCTTGGTGCACAAGTCAAAGAATTTAAAGTGCTAAAGAATTTTCTTAGATCTCTTCCTGATTGTTATAGTGAAAAAAATTTTGCTATTGAGGAAGTTGTAAATCTTGATAATTATTATAGAGATCAAATGATTGGTACACTAACTTCTTTTGAGATGAGGAAAAAGGGATTGAAAAATAGCACAAATGTAGAAGTTGCCTTTGAATCCAGTACATCAACAAAGATTGAAGAACTAGATAAGGAAGATCTAGATGATGTGGAAGCTAACTTTGTGAGAAGAATGAAGAAGGGCACCAAAAAGTACAAGGGTAAATTAACTTTCAAATGTTTTAGCTGTGGTGATATAGGTCATTATGCTTCAAGATGTCCAAAAAGAGCTTAAAGAAATAAATATAGAGAAGGCAAAGAAAACAAAGGAAAAATGATCAAAAGAGCATATTATGTCAATGAAGATGTTGGCATTTCTAATAATGAGTCTGATTATGGAGATTTTGATAATAATGAATGCTTGTTCTTGGATTTGAAAGATGAATCTACTCCTGCTAACACTAAAAGATGTGTGAAGGAATGTGCTTCGGAGAGAGTTGAAGGTACTGTGGTTTATGCTTTTCATGCTAAGCAAGAAAAGAACTACTATGTTGTTGATAATGGTTGTTCAAATCGCATGACCGGTGACAAAAGTAAGTTTGTTATACTTGAAAAATATGATGGAGGCTTAGTTAAGTTTGGAGATGATTTTGGTGCTAAGATCTATGGGATAGGTTCAATCAGTTTTGATGGCAAATATAATATTGATGATGTCTACTATGTTAAGGGTTTGAGACAATCTCTTGAGTGTTGGATAGATGTGTAGTAAGGGATATAATCTTGTGTTCAAGGATGAAAAATGTGATCAGAAAAGGGTACAAAACTGTGATTGTTACTGGTAAGAGGACTGAAGGAAACATCTATCAACTTAAAGGTGTTGATGGACATTGCTTTATGTCTTAGATTAATGACTGTTGGTTATGGCACTGAAAGATGTATCATATGAATTTTGACAACATGGTGAGAATCAGTGCAATACAAGCTATGAGAGATTTACCAAGAATCACAAATATGGTTAATGTTGTCTGTAAGAATTGTCAGTTTGAAAAGCATGCAAGAAACACCTTTAGAACAAAGGAACAATCTACTACTGGACTGCTGGAATTGATTCATACAGATCTGTGTGGTCCTACAAGGGTGAGAAGTCTACAAGGTGATAGGTATTTAATGCTTTTGATTGATGATTATTCTAGAATGACATGGGTTACTTTTCTTAGAGAGAAATCTGATGCATTAGACAAACTCAAGACATTCAAAGTTATGGTTGAAAATAAAATGTTTGAGCTCTAACAGAGGTGGTGAATTCACCTCCAATGAGGTTAACATGTTTTTTGAAGTTCATGGAATAAGAAGACAATTATCTACCCCTAGAACTCCTGAGCATAATGGAGTTGTTGAAAGGAAGAACATGGAAATTCAAGAAGCTACTAGAACAATGATAACAAAGGCAGGTTTACCGAAATTCTATTGGAGAGAAGCAATTCACATTGATGTTTATGTGCTCAACTAAGTTCAAGAAAAAGCAAACGGTAATAAAACTCCCTATGAGCTATGGTATGGAAAGATTCCTACTGTTAAATATTTCAAGGTATTTGGAAGAAAATGTTATATCAGAAGAGATGAAGAGAATCTAGGAAATTTTGATGCAAAATGTGATGAGGGTATCTTCCTTGGATATTGTACAAGAAGCAAAGCTTAAAGATGTTACAATAATAGGTTGAGAAAGGTTGTAGAAAGCACAAATGTCAAGGTTGATGAAGCGTTGGAGAATTCAATTGAAGTTGATAGATATGTGTCAGATGAACTTGGTTGCAAAGAAGAAGAACAAAAGGTTGAAGAACAAAAAGTGTAGATTGAAGAGGAAGAAGCTCTGAAAAAGGCTCCTAAAACCCCTAAGTATGTGGAAAAGAATCATTCTGAAGATCAGATCATTGGATACAAGAGGAAAGGTGTATTAACAAGAAGAAAAGTTATTGAAGTTGAGGTAAATTACTACTTGCTTTCTAAAGTTGAACCTAAGACAATGAGTGAGGCATGTAAGGATGAACATTGGATGAAAGCAATGAAAGAACTTATGCAAATTGAGAAAAATAAAATTTGGGAATTGGTTCCTAGACTAGCAAACAAGAACACAATTGGAAGCAAGTGGGTTTTCAAAAATAAACTAAATGAGTGGAGAAGTGATAAGAAACAAGGCAAGGCTTGTGTGTAAAGGTTACTCACAAGTGGAAGGTATAGACTTTCAGGAGACATTTTCTTCGGTGGCTAGAATGGAAGCTATCAGAATGTTTTTGGCGTTTGCAACACATAAAGATTTTAAGGTTTATCAAATGGATGTGAAGTATGTTTTCTTGAATGGAGAGTTGGAAGAAGAAGTTTATATGGAACAACCGGAAGGTTTCCAGTTATCAGATCAATCGAGTATGGTCTGTAAATTGAAAAAGGCTTTATATGGATTGAAGCAAGCTCCCAAAGCTTGGTATACAAGGTTGGACATATATTTGATTCAACAATGTTTCAATAAAGGTACTGCAGATAGCAATCTCCATTTCAAAATTGAAGATGACAAGATATTGATAGTAGTTGTGTATATGGATGACATTATCTTTGGAGGAAATGAAACTATGTGTAAGATGTTTGTTGAAGAAATGCAGAAAGAGTTTGAGATGTCTATGTTTGGTGAGATGAATTTCTTCCTTGGATTGAAAATCAATCAAACAAAGAGATTTTCATTTCACAATCCAAGTATGCAAAAGTGTTAGGAAAAGGTGTGTTGTACACCTTGCATATATAATGTAATTATTCTTGGGGAAAATTTATGTTGTAACATTGGGACATAAGTTAAAGTTGCTAAAATGTAATTATTTAATATTGGGGAAAAAGAATTAAATAAAGTACCCAATATTAAATGTGGGGACATGGTTTTGTAATCTCATGGTTTTAGTCACATGTTTTTGTGTAATACCACTTGGTGGTTTTGTGGGAGCTTGTTTCTATAAAAGCAACCACAAGGGTAGTTGTTTTAGGTGGGTCAGTTGGCAGGTTAGCTCTGGTTAGCATTTTTGAGGGTTTGAAGCATGGCATGGGATGTGTGGTTACATGCTTGTTCACATGGATTGCATGGAGAGGGCTTATTGCTTTAATGGTGTTCATGGAGACTTTGAAGATGTATTGTAATCTTTATTGTTGAATAATACATGAGAGATGGATGCTTTTGGAGGTTGGGTTTTTCCCAGGGTATATCTTGTGTCATATTTTCATGGGTATGTTGTCTATTCTCTTGCATGTGGATTCTGAATACTTTGCTGCATAGATTTCTCTTTTGGGTTATGTGGAAATTGTCATTAGATGGCTGCAAGTTTCCAACATTTGGTATCAGAGCCATGGTTATGGTTGTATAAACCTTGGTTGAGAAAAATCTTGTTTGAGTTTTGAATCTATGCATTGCATGAGAAAATGAAAGGCATGATAAGATATGAGGGTTTTGCAGGTTGTTTATGCAAATCTGAGGGTTTTGGGTTTGTTGTTTTGATGGGTTGTTTAACGATTTGGAGTGTAAGAAATTTTGGGTGAAATGGGTTTCTTGGTTTTGCATTCAAGTGGGGGTTTTGTGGGGGAAAAATTATAGAAGACCTCCTAGATCAAAATGAAGCTCATAATTGGATCTAGGTTGTCTGAGAGACAAAGATTGATATATAACTTGACCTATTTTTGTTATTGTGAAAAAATGCAAAAAAAATTAGCCCTAGTCCGATTGTACGACCGTTCAGGGCGTCTGCAAAATAAAAAATTTGAAAAAAAAATCCTGTCCATCCGTAAAAAATTCATACCTACAAAAATTAAAAATTAAGAATTTGAATTGGTTAACATACTAATTGAAAAGCTTTTATGGAAAAAATTAAAAAGCTATGGGAGGGGTCGAACCCCTCCCCCACCAGTCGACCGTCGTACCCCCTGACAGGGCCAATAGTCCTGTTGGTAGTATAGTCTAGCGGCTTGTCATCGACGTTGTACTGGCTGGTAGGTACCGTTGGCGACCTGCCTGGTGAGCCCCGCCAACTCCCCTATGGGGAGTATAAGCATTTATTAGAAACTTTTTTAAAATTTGAAAAAAAATAATTCGCCATACACTTTTAAATGGAGCTCGATGAAAACTTTTGTTATTTGGAAATTAAATGGAGTTTAATCAAATTTTGGGTCCATCGCCCGGGGGACCACCACCACCGATGGCTCCGCTCAAGGGCTACCCCTGTTTTGCTTGCATACCAAATTTGTATAACTTTTTTCAGAAGGCATAACTATCGCCTAGGTGGTTCGATTTTCATCTTCTTGGAATCGTTGGAAAGCTTACTCAGTGCTCTACACTGTGGTGCTAGTGATTTTCTCATATTTTAAATTTTTGACAATATTTTGCTTGGTGGAAGTCAGGTGTTCATTTTGAGCTTCGAGAGGTGATACTGGGTGCACATGAAGTCATATTTTGGACTTTGAATAGTCGACGTAAAGCTTGTTCAGAGCACTACACAGTGGATCAAGTTTGGAGTTATTTCGGTATGGTTTATTTTTTGTTTTCCTTATTTGAGTTGTTTATGGGTTACTTTAACTATGGTGATTTAATGAGTTTATGGATGATCGGATCTTGAAGATTTGATGTTGGATTCATTGTATACTCAGTTGTACATCTTAGATTATTCTCTTTTTGACATAGTTATCAGTTTGTTTGGATTTATATACTTCATTGTTGTATCTACAAGTTTTACAATGTTGTAGGTGTTCTATACTTACATGTTGCATTTATGACTTGGACATGGGTTGTCTATGTCCATAGATATTTTAGTTTTGATGCATTTTTTAATTTTTGGTGGCTTGGTTTAGTCATGTTCGTTTGATAGTTTTGATGTCATGTTGAGAAGGTGAGATGGTATTACCAGGTACAGTCATGATATAAGACCTATGTAGTTGACTACGTTATGCAGATATGTAGACACGGTTGGATTGTTTGTTGCTGGTACTTTTGGTGGTGATCATGGTGTCATGGATGTTTCTTGTAGAGAATTTGGCATGTTATGATGGTTTATGCAGGTGCATGGTTGGTGGTGTTTGGTTTGGTGTTAGGAGGTTGTTCTTATCTCCTAGATGCTCATTTGGTTCCTTGACTATGGTACTTGGATGTGGACATGTTTGGAAAATCAGATCAGAGATTGATTTGGTGTTTGAGTAATTTGGTCTACATGCTTATTCTCTTGGATATCTCACTTTGCAATTTATCAATGTGATGATGATTTTGCATGTTTCAGTGATTGGATCTACAAGCCATGCAAGTTGTGGATTAGCTACTTGTTTACTTGCAGTTGGATGAATTGGTTGTGGATTGCCTTTATTCACTAGGTTTGATTCATTGTTGTTGCAGACTTTGTCAGCTGGCCTTGTTCCAAGCCATTTGTACATTGGTATGTGTGCTTAGAGATGAGAGGATGTATGTTTCTTATAGTACCTGGATAGTTGTTTGCGGGACTTATAACATGTGGTGTATCATGATGTCATGGATAGCCTGATTACACTTTTCAGTGGGAGATTTTGATAGTGATGGATTGGCGATGTTGGATATGTTTATGATGGTTTGGCAGTTGTAGGTATCTTCTTGGCTTGGATATTTTGGTTCTATTTGTTATGTTATTGACATTTTAGTTGTGTGTGTAGACTTGGATGATCTTCATGGAGAGGATGGTTCTCATGATGCCATGTGTGACTTGATATCACGGTTTAGTGGGAGTTGTTGGTAATGGTGTGGATGCATCATTGGTATGGTTATCTTCATGTGATTGGGGATATTTTTTCTTGGTTTAGAGTGGTTGCTATTATGTCATGGTTTACTCTTGATGCATGCTTAGAGTTGGAGCATGGTACATGTTCTCTTGAGACCAATATGTATATATGTATGTTATGGTGCATGTAATCTCCTAGGAGGATATGGTTAGATCATGGATGTCATGTTTATGTTCCTGATTCCTTATTGCAGTTTTGACATTGATTGTGGTAGTTCTCTTTGTATTGGGTACATTGATCATTTGTTTGATTACTTCATGATGGTGCTATGTTGCATTTGGAGTTGGCATGGATTTGTTGGTTACAGGTAATCATGGATACTTGGAGACATAGGTGAGGCTTGAGATCTCTTGTGATTAGAGATATGTGTTGAGATGGTTACTCTTGATGAGATTTCAGCAAGAAGTCTGAGAAGCCTACACCTTGGTTGAACGTAAGTTCAACATGGACCTATGAGGAGAATGTTCTTAGATGAGTTATGATGACCTAGATATCTTGGAGGAGCATTCTCATTCCTCACTCTTGGTCTACTCGATGGTTTCACTTGAGAGGTATTGCCCATTGTTTCTTTCAGATGCTTTATGTTTATGCTTTATCTTCTCATGCATATAGATCTTGAGCTATGGATGTATATGGTTTTGGAGGGTTCATTTGAGGAGTGTTGGCATGTTTATCTCCTTATGCATTGTGATTACACTCATTGATGTTGAGTTTAGGAGATGTAGTTGGGCTTATTTCCTTCATTGGGAATGGATTTAGTTTGATCTTCTTTGGTTATGAGAGGATTACATCAATGCTTATTACGTGATACATATGTTATGTTTGATCTTGGTGATTGAATGGTTGGGTGTTGTTATGGATTGAATTTTGGGGTGTTGTGGAGGAGATCATTCTTGACACAATTGGCATTTAGAGGTGTATGTAGAAGGATTTTCTACAGGTATATGATGCACAGAGTTTCTCTCTTTGGTCTTGGTTATCTTCTTGGATGTTTGGTTTCACATTACATTGGTTTGAGGTTTGGTTGGAGCTATTGTGATCACTAGCTTGTGGTCATGTGTTTTCACTTATGTTCTCGGGTGATGACATGGAGGTTCCTTTATCTTTTTCTTTTCTTTGGTGTGAAAAACTTGGGAGAGCTATGGAGACTTGTGGTTAGAGTTGTTCTTACAGGTTATTGATTTACAGGTTTGCATATCATTGTGGATGATTCCTTGGTTCTACCTGATATTGTTTACACTTTCTATATGATGCTATTGGTAGACTTGGTATGCCTTGATCTTTTTCAAATTTGCATTACCCATGCAGTGGGAGCTCTTGGATGTATATGTCATTCTTTGACAGGTTTTGCACATGGAGTTTATGATTGTAGTTTTATGGGTGTATATGTTTGTGGCATGAGTTTACTATGATTTGTATACCATGGGGGTATGGATAGTTGGATGTGTTGGAACTTGTTGTGGGTGTTATTTTAGCTATGGGTTTATGTATCTTGACAACTATTGGTGCATATTGATACCTTTGGATTGAGTATATGTGTTTGGGATATCGATTGAGGCAAGACTTATGCTTCATTGTGTCAGATTGTGTGGCTTCTCTTTGGATGGCTTCTTATCTTTGTGCATTGCCATGATGGAGGGTGAGAGCATTCATTCTTGGGATGGTGGTCACTTTGATTCCTGTTGCAGGTATCTTGATGGAGCACATGGAGTACTTTGATTCCTTGATGGTATATGTGGCTATATGGATTGTTCATTTTGATTCATGTTTTGAGGTTACTTGTTCCCCTTATGCAATGTATACAACAAGTGGGATAATGTTAGGAAAAGGTGTGTTGTACACCTTACATAATGTATTTAATGTAATTATTCTTGGGGCCACTTTATGTTGTATGTAACATTGGGACATAAGTTAAAGTTGCTAAAATTTAATTATTTAATATTGGGGAAAAATAATTAAATAAAGTACCCAATATTAAATGTGGGGACATGGTTTTGTAATCTCATGGTTTTAGTCACATGGTTTTGTGTAATACCACTTGGTGGTTTTATGGGAGTTTGTTTCCATGAAAGCAACCACAAGGGTGGTTGCTTTAGGTGGGTCAGTTGGTAGGTTATCTCTGGTTAGCATTTGTGAGGGTTTGAAACATGGCATGGGATGTGTGGTTACATGCTTGTTCACATGGATTGCATGGAGAGGGCGTGTTGCTTCAATGGTGTTCATAGAGACTTTGAAGATGTATTGCAATATTTACTACTGAATAATACATGAGAGATGGATGCTTTTGGAGGCTAGGATCTTTTCCTCTTGAGGGTTTTCCCAGGGTATATCTTGTGTCATATTTTCATGGGTATGTTGTCTATTCTCTTGCATGTGGATTCTGAATACCTTTTTGCATAGATTTCTCTTTTGGGTTATGTGGAAATTGTCATTAGATGGCTGCAAGTTTCCAACAAAAAGAAATGTTGAAGAAGTTTGGGATGGATGGTTCCAAACCGGTATGCACTCCTATGGTAACTGGTTGCAAATTGAGTAAGGATGATGATTCGCCTAAGGTTGATCAAAGCAATTGCAAATCCATGATTGGTGGACTACTGTATCTAACTACTACTAGACTAGATATCATGCATGCAGTTTGTCTTGTGGCTAGATTTCAATAGGATCCTAAAGAAACACATGTTGTAGTTATCAAGAAGATATTTAGATATCTAAAAGGCACTCCACATCTTGGTTTATGGTATCCTAGGGATACTGACTTTATGCTAAGTGCTTATATGGATGCAGATTGGGCAGGTTGTATTGATGATAGAAAAAGTACAAGTGATGGTGCATTCTTTCTTGGATGTAGATTGGTGTCATGGTTAAGTAAAAAGAAAGATTCAATTTCCTTATCCACTGTAGAGGCTAAGTATATTGTTGCAGCATCTTGTTACACACAAGTTTTATGGATGAGACAGACATTAAAGGATATCAGAGTAATGTATGATGATCCCATCTCTATTTTCTGTGATAATACAAGTGAAATTAACATTTCAAAGAATCCATTGATGCACTCAAGGACAAAGCATATATCAATTAGGTATCACTTTTTGAGAGAGAGGTCATGGAGAATGAAGTAAAGCTTGAGTACGTACTTATAAAGGATCAAATTGCTGACATATTTACTAAGGCTCTTCCTAAGGATACTTTTGAGTATCTCTGGGAGAAGTTGAGGGTTATTGCCCCTCCTTTCTTGAACTGGATGCATATGGAGATGCACTAGTCCAATGGATCTATGGATCTATCTTCTTTCTAGACTAATGTTTGGTGGATACCTCTCAAGGGGAGTAGGTAGTATCGTGTTGTCATTATGTGGATGATTAGGTGTACTCCTAAGGTGGGATATTTTGTGCTAGTATATATCTTGGTTCAATGTCAAAAGGATAGAACAATGTAAAACATCTTTTTCCTTTTCCATTGATGTCAAAGGGGGAGAAAATGTATCATGTGAAAAATATTATTCATTCAAAGCTATTGTTCAGAGCTATTATTTTGTCTTTGATGGTTTTTCACATCATGTGTTGCCATCAATGACAAAGGGGGAGATTGTTGGAAGTATGAAGGTGTTTTCATTGATGTCAATTGGTTGGTGTTGTCATTGATGCCAACTATGTGTAGAGGAAGTTGGTTATTGATTGTATATGTCGAGGATATTGAGAAAATTGTAATAAATAAGGATTGATGTTTGTGCATGTATAGTTGAGATGTTGAAGAAGTGATGTGAGTACATGGAGTTATCCTTATGTTGCTATGTCTGGAAGTGTGTTAGAGTGAGGAAATGTGCTAAAATGATGTCTCTGGTACTTGGTCTCCAAGTGCTTTTGAGAAAATTTGATAAATAGAGAAATCAGTGTCTTATAGGTATTCAGTGTATGCTCAGGGATGTGCTTTGTGTTTTTTCTATGTTGATTTTATGCTTGTGTAGATCTAAGGAATTGTTCATGGTTTTTATTGGTTGCTATATCCAAAATTTGGGCTTCTAGATTGTTGTACAGTGTGAGATATTTTCACTTGTGTGTGAATCAATTATTCAGTGATATGTTCTATTGTTTGGGAGAAATGTATTTGCTCTATGTTTCTCTGCTATTTGGATTCAGGCTGTGCATATTTGATATTTTTTATAATGCATTTATCTTTTTGTGATCAAATTTTTACTTGATTTGGTACAGTACAGTGTAAGTCTCAATTATTAGTATGCAAACAAGGGTTATCAATTGCCCTGAATTGAAGTAGTTGTTAATGCAAAACTTGATTAAAGTGGTTGATGAATCTTAATTAATTCATAGATTTTTCTGGATTGAATTCAAGTGAATTATGTTGTCCAAAACTTTTGGCTTGATCTAAGGAAGCGTGTACTTAATGTTTATGGTGTTTTGCATGGGTGTTGGCCGACCTTGTGTTTAACACTACATGTGAGGCTTGTGAAAGCGTGTTGAAGTGTGTTGGAGTCTATTTGGGCCCTATTTAAGGATATATGTAGGTTACCTTTCATTCCTATCCATCGTGGGAATGTTTGGGTGCCGACCTATTTTAAATTTGGGTGTATAAAGGCTAGTTGCCAACTTTCTCCAATGGTTTCAAAAAATTTAAAGAAGAGATTGATATAAATATGTATGATGTTGATGCAAGAGTGTAGAAAAAAAAGTAAGAAGCAAGATATATGTGAGATTGTTTTGAGTGAAGTGTAATGAGATGCAAATTTGAGCAAAGCAGTACAAATTTCGTGTTAGGGTTCTAAAGGCAGTGAGTTGAAGACATTTGATGGATCTTTCATGTGAGACTGGCAAAGTGTGTGAGCAATTATGGTGGACTCCGTGTTGCATTAAGAAGTGTTTCTCTGTGTAACATTATTCTTCTATCTTCTTTTTTTCTTTCTGTGGCATTGATCCCTAGTTGTGAGCCTTTTTGGACATTGTGTCCTATTCTGGCAGTGAGCCTCTGTATTCAGTTTTGGAACTATTTATATTTTTAGCTAATCATCACCATGGTTTTTCCCTCATTGGGTTTTTCATGTAAATCTAGTGTTCTTATGTGCATGGTTTTACTACTTTCAGTTTTTGTTTCTGCATTTAATAATTAAACACATTAGTAGAGTAAAAGTTTGTCAATGTTTGTAGATCTAACTTATGTGGAGGATTTTAAAGGTTAAAAGTGAGCTACAACTAATTTACCCCTCCTCTCAATTGTCTTGTTCAACAATAATATGATTTATATCAAGCATATTTTAGTAGCTTTGAATGTAGTCTTAACATTTACATAACATTGAATTCTTGAACCAAATCCATTTTGATACTTCTAATCTCCACAAATTATATGTTTTTGTTAAAGGATTTGAAAATTTTGGTAGGGATCCTTTGGTAACTATCACTCTTCCTATTTGTATTGGTCGCGTGGCCCTTCCCACATTATTCCATGTGATTCTAGGAGGTTTATTTTATAATCTCCTTAGGTTAACCATGGATTCATGTATTGGGGATCATTCCTCCACTCTATATTAATCCTTAAAGTTTCTTTACAAGGTTAAATATTTTATGATCATAGCTAATGAAGATCCTTTTCATTATTGTTAGGTTGGTTTTTCTCACATTATTTTGCATCTTCATTCTTTTATATATCATCACATTACTCCTCATCTACACTTGCTTCCATTTCTCTAATTTCTATTATCTCTTATCCTTTAGGAAAGCCCTCTTCATGGGTACATGCACCAAATTGGTGGACAAAAAAGTAGCCAAATGAGTGATTTTGGCCATAATGCGCTCACATTTTTTAGTCCATAATAAATAAATGTGATTGTGTTATGAAAATATGAGTGTGTTATGTAATGTGATTGCATTTTTTACTCAATTTTTTGTCCTTTTTGTCCTTTTTGTCCTTTTTTTTTCTGTTTAATAGTTTTGATAATGAGCCTAAAGGGTCGGGATTTAAATTTGACTCATTTGATGTGTGTTATCTTCACTGATATTTTTCAAATTCAACATCATCAAATTTACTCAATTTATAATGATATTTATTAAAATTAATGCCAAATTATCACACATCTTATTTTATGGTCAAAGCTAAAATAGAGAAACATTTTAAAGTCAGCTTCATCTACCCATTCAACTATTCCCTATAGATCCCCAATATTTTAGTTGTTTCCAAACTAGATGGTCATATCCATATTTGTATACAATTTTTAGGCATTAATAAAGCATCTCCTAAATATGACTTTGTAATATAAATATGATCTTAGAATAAACTATTAGAAATATTATTCTTTCCTTCTTGAATGGCTTCTCAAACTATAATTTCAAATTCTTAGTTATCCATAAGTCCAGTTTAAGATTACTTTCATTGTGCCTTAGGATACCTAAGGTTATGTACATATATCATTTGGTTTGAAGAACACTAATACTAGATATTAATATTTTATGCCCCTCATCTTTCATGACCTTGTGCATGATATTCTTGAAGATTATGTGGATGACATATTTCCTAAGTCTTCTATTTTCCAAAATCACTTCCATAATATTCACATCATTTTATAATGACTTTAATAGTCTAATATGTGTCTAAATCCTAATAAGTGTTTTTTTAGTATGGATAGTAATAATTTTCTTTGTTTCATCATGTATTGGGATGGTATTGAGGTTAATACAAATAATATTGATGTTATCATTAATATTCCTTCTCATAACATTTCTCAACTTCACAATTTCTAAGGCAAGGTATAATTTTTTCACCACTATGTAGCTCAATTCTAGTTGACCACATGCTTCCTTTACTCATCTACTTGAGAAGGATGCCAAATTATTATAGAGTAAGGAATTCCAATAGGTCTTTGATGATATCAAGTTATATATTTCTAGCCCTCCCATTCTAATGTTGTTTGTTTATGTGTGTTTGAACTCTTCTTTACACCTTTATTACTAATCATGCTCTTGGTGTCATTGTGACCCAACATGATAATGATGGTAATGAACGTGTCATATAGTACACTACATTTTTCTTGAATATAAAATGTGTCACATATTTTAAAAAGCAATGCCTAACAATTGTATGTGCTTCTAAAAAAATCACTACATGCTTCACTCTAAAATGCATGTTATTATTAAGCATGACCCTCTTAAATATATTCTTTCTAAGATAAATGTTTTTGGCCATGTTATTTGGCAGATCATACTCCTCATAGAGTTTGATCTCAAGTTTTTCTCCCAAAAGACAAGAAAAGGTTAGGCTTTGGTGGGCCACCCACCTATACTCCATATTCATCCTCTTCTCTTATCACAAATACTTTTCTAAATGAGAACATTCTCACTAATGATGTTTATGATCCCTAGGAAATTTTCTTTAAATTTTCTTCGTGTAAGATATGTTTGGGGGTAAGAATTGAATCCTAGTTCCTTCATTGGGTAACCATGTTCCTCCATCCTCTTATCATAACTTTGTGTGCATCAAAAATATAGTTGAATATGAAGCTCTCATTGTTAACTATGTGTATCTATTTCTCTTGGCATCACATCCATTTATATTTATGGTGACTAGTTATTAGTTGTATGCTAAGTTATGGGTTCTTATTAGGAAAATTAAGATAGCATTTATTTGTATGATGACCTTGTTTTAACTATTCTTGATAATTTATCTTCTTATACCATAGATGTCCTTATTTGAAAAGGAAATCATCACATTGACCATGGCTAATGATATTGCATTGATGGTTGGTATAGACACTCCAATTCTAATATCATAGCTTTAATTAATTAAATATTATATTTTTTAATTAAATATTGTATCATTTAATTAATTATTTTATTTTATCCTCTAATTAATTAAATATTGTATCATTTAATTAATTATTTCATCTAATCCCATAATTAATTAAATATCACATTATTTAATTAGTTATTCCACTTGGTCTTATAATTAATTGAATATCACATTTAATTAATTATCCTATAATCCTTCTCAAATTAATTAAATATTGTACTATTTAATTAATTTGACCTTAGTCCATTTTCTTCCAAATCCCTAATCTCGGTTAAGTTAATAAATTTATGATTAATTAGCTTAATCTATATCCTAATCATCATTAATATTTTTCCTAATTTTTAATTCTACCCATTCCCCCAAGCTTGTAGACATGTGACATGTGTCATACAAGCCTCTTAAATGACTTGCATGCACAAGTCACTATTCATCTCCAAGTCATCCTTTGACCTCTCCTCTCATTGGATGCTCACACATGTGAGATCCTCTTCCCCATAAGAGCAATCCTACACTTTTCACTTATCACCACTTGTCATATCCTCCAAGCCTACTCATCTTACACCTTGCCATATTTGTCTCCACTTGTCAAAATCTTGTTCTTCCCAAGCTGTTCTCACACATGTGCTCACACACCTTGCTCTCTTCCCCATGCCACATGTCAGAGTCACATACCTCCACCTTGTCACACTTGTCACAATGCCAAGACCTTTCCATCTCATGCAATCTCAATCGTCCATTCCAAAAGAAGATCTTGACCCTCCATTTCTCCATCCAAAAATCTATAAATTCAAGCCTTCCCATCCCATTTTCAACACAATGTGAGCTATCCATATTATGTTGAAAAATCATGAAAAGAGCAAATCCACAATCATGCTTAGAGAGCAAATCAACAGGTTTTTGGGTGCAAAACTTGGAAGCTCAATCCATGGAGGTGAAGATGTTGAAGTTATAAATCAAATTGTATCAATTACCTTCATATTTTTATTTTCTTCATTAGCATTTTCTCACTCTCCATTTTGGCATGTCTGGTGGGACCCACGTCCCTTTCTAACATTTTTTGTGAGTTCTTGTGAAGTTTTGATTGGTAGGTTTCGTTTTCATGCCTAGCTCTACAAATTGGCACTTTCTCTATGACTAATTGCACCTTCGTGCCAATAAAATCACTAACATTGGCTTGTCCTAGATCTTTTTGTACAAAGGGATGTGTCGCTTCCACATACATATTCCTAGTGATGTTATCCTCCAATAATCTAGATGTAGTCTTTAATTTCTTGGGCTTGAAGTCCTTTGAATCAATTGACCAACAAAATCTTTGTTAGGAAGATTAAGTTGGACTATTTTCCTTTTCCTAGACAAACTCTATTCTAACCATGAGGTAGGAGTAGATGCAAATATAGATTTCCAACTAAGAGAAGTGTATTGGAAGACTCTTCTAAGAGTAGGAGTATTGGAAGTTCTTACATCAGGAGAAGAGGGTGGAGTAGGGCCTACCCTATGAGAATTTTTTGGTTCCTTTAGAGGGGGAGAATTAGGAGAAGAAGGATCACTTGCCTGTGAAGGAGAGGAAGATACATTAACTGTTTCCTCTTCCTTTGCCACCTATTTATCTTTGTCTATTTGTACTTGTTTTGGGGCATCTTCTCCACAAGTCTTTTCTAGTAAAATTTTCTCCAAGGTCTCTTCATCACCATCTCCTTGCTTTCCTAAAGTCATTTGTTGAACGGGAGGTGATTACATACTAGAGGATGAAGGTTCTTGGTTGCTTTCTCCTTGATATTGAGTGTCTTGAGACTTAGGAGGTGGACCATTTTGTTTCTTTACAACCTTCCTTTCTACCCAATCTTGTGTTCTCCTAAGCATCACTATAATTTTTGTATCAATAGTTTCCACTTCCCTAATGCTCCAATCTATTATAGATACAATTGGCAGATTTTTCACATGATTAACATAGATTGAGTCTAATACATCAGATTCATCATCATTCAAGCCTTGGATATCCCAATCTAATCTAAATGTTATTATTTTCCTAAAAGTTAGCCTTGAATCCAACCTATTTTGTGGACCTCATACTCATCTACACAATCTGCCTAATAGTCTTCTAAATGCAAGATATGATGGAAACCGAGCCCTAGTTGCAGATGATATTTAACAAAATTCTTACTATAAAAAAGAAGCCTTCTTTCATAAAATTGCATTGTATATCTTGCCAAGTTCCTTTCAATATTAAGGGCATCATACATTGAATTACAAGAATAATAATCAAGGTCGATGGGAAACTGAATACCTACCTTTTTCCTCTCTTAGCACCTTTTATTCACTTCTAAAATTTGTTCGAGCACTTCAATTAAGATAAATTTATCTTCTACATATTTGGGCAGTTTGTAGGGGAGTCCATCAAAACTCCCAACCCTAATGTAAGTGAATGTTTGGAATTGAATGAAATGGCTACCAGAGGTATTAATTAATTGTGTAGCTTTGGGAGATATCCTCATAACTATATCCCCTTGGATCTCTCTTACCATTCTCATGGTAAACACATCATTCACCCTCCTAAAATGTTTGTAGGTCCTCTCCAACTAGAGCTTATCAAAATAATCATAGATCTGAATCTCCTCATCTTGGTATTCAATTGGTCTCAAACCTAGCCACAGTCTTGTGCAAGTGATAACATAAAATAATTATGAAGACATATAGAATGATTTATTAATGGGGAAGTAAATTATCATTAAGTGCATTTGATCACATATCACTTGAGCCCAATCAAGATGCTGCTCACCATAAATGATTATTTGTATGAAGAAATAAATCCAATATTCAAAATCACGGGCTCTTTCGTTATCTTTCAATCTATGTAAAAGCACGATTATATCCGAAATTTCATCAACGACCATTTTTAAAATTTTAAACGAGAACAACCATGCAATATTTTTAGAGAATTGATTGGTTTCAATAACCTTCTTAGGATCCGACAAAGGTTTCAAAACCTTTATCATCTTTCAAGAGTCCTTTATCAAAACATCCTTAAAAGGGCACAACCTTCATAATGAAAACTATTTTGGCTATAGTCACGGTTTCGACAACCTCATTAAGACCTGATGGAGGATTCAAAACCTACACAGTTTTTAAATGCTTGTTTTAATCTTTAATTTTCTTAAAAATTTTGAAATGCCACCTTTGAAGAATGAAATTTCACCTTATAAAGTTGGGGACAATATACACTCAGGTAAAAATAAGGTTTTCAAAACCTTATTGGAGCCCGATAAAGGTTTTGAAACCTTTGGAAATTTTTGAAAGTCCAATAATTTGATTGAGCACTTAACTCTTCTCTTTGATGTCGGTGTTTGGCTAGGTTGCGGGAATCATTTCAAGTGCCGACAAAGTTTCAAGAACATTTAAAAAGGGCCAACAAAAGATATTACTAAACTTTCACATGAAATCGATGGGACAAGATCATGTTGTGACAACCAATTCAGAACTTGATAAGGTTCTGGAAACCAAGTTAATAGCCAAAACTATGTGACAAAGACCACTTGTAAATGATTTCATAGTTTTTCAGAGGGGTATCAAAATTAAGGTAACAAAGTACATTAACATATTTATTTTTATTTTATTTTACTAATGTTTCTATATTCCTCAGATACATGTATCAATTTGTTTATAACTTTTCATTTGCTTATCTAAAATTTAAAAAAAAAATAGGATTGTTCTACACTTTATTCTTTACACATTGAAAAAAAATGTATTCTCAATTATTATTGTGAAAGTTATGTGATGTGCATGTTTAGTGATGCAATTTTTAGGATGCATCCACTTTGAAAAATCATAAAAAATATATCTAATAAAAAATTATAAAACAATACATGTAACATCTAGTACTCAATCTTAACTATGTTTCTACCAATCTATTTTTAAAATGCTAGATGCAACAAAAAATAGGGGGTGAACAATAGACATTGTTCTATTTTAGTGAGAAAAATAAGAACGCTTTTTTCTGCATGTGCAACATTTCATCCTCTTAACTATGTTTCTACCAATCAGTTTTTAAAAATACTAAATTCAACAAAAAATAAGGGGGACACACACTAGACACTATGTTATATTTTAGTTATAAAAACAAGAACACTTTTGTGTGTGTGCAATATTTCATCCTCTTAACCATAACTATTTTTCAAAAAAGCCAATATTTTAGAAACTAGATTCAGAGTACTCCAATTCTTGTTCCTGTTGTATCTTCAAATTACTCATCCAAGTTCAAGTTTAGTTGATTTCAAAAAAAAAAGTGACCAATTTTGACCCCCTTTTTATATACCATTTCCATGCACTTAACCATTAGATGTTCTTAGAAATGTTTACACAAATTTTAAGATAGCCAACACATATACTCAAAATTACCACCTCAAATTAGGATAAATCATTTCCCTAATGAGAACAAAATAATAGCCAAATAATCTAAACAATCATCAAATTAAACAAGTTGATGACTATTTTCCTTTTTATTTAGAAAATATAAAATACCCATCAGTGTGTTGATTTAGGAAATAAATAAATTTAATTCATAAGCTATAAAAATGTACTTGAAGTTGATACATTAATAAATTCAGATTGGGGACCTTATTCTCATGCATAATTCTAGGTTGGAGGAAAAAGAAAAACTTGAAAATTTTGATTCCCTATAGGTTAGACCTTATCAAATTACTAAAGGATGCAATGAAGGAACAACCTACATTAGGAGCCTTGATGAATATTTCATGGAGCTTCTAGTTCATGGACAATATCTCAAGCACTACTCATCTTAAGGGTGTGGTTCTTAGAACCTTAATGATGTATATTATCTTTTTTATGTTTGTGTCATGTTGTACTGTATATATTGTTTCTTCTTGTGTGTAGTAATGACCCCTATTCATCAATGATAAAGTGTAAGTTAGTCCCAGAACTTGCTTTGTCAAATCTCATTTTGTTCCTAGATATTAGGATCTTTTTTGTGCCTATAAGAAACACACATCCCCAATAAGAGCCAATGTTGGAATCCCTAGTTGTTGTGTCTCTTTTTGCTTCATTTTTCTTTAAAGGTTGTGATTTTGACCCTTTTCACCCATCATTATAGTCAGTCTAAGATATTTGTAGATCTAGGTTCCCCTATGTTGAAGTATTTTATAAGAATATTATTTTAATGTGTAATCATATAATCATATTATAAAATTAGTTGAACATGATTTTTTGTAGTCATTGCACTTTTGTTTGACCTCTCCATGGTTTTTTTGGTCTTGTCCCTAAATCCAATATCATTCAGGGCTCTCCCTTTAGAGTTCTTCTCCTTAATTCGAAGTGCTTTAGTTCCCTATTGATGCTTGAGGCTTGAGGCTTGACAAAAAATTTGGACCCATGCATGTTTCATGTTCCCCAATCCTCTTTGCCCTTGATCCGCACTTGGCCTTTACCTTTACTTCTAATAAAATTTAGACTTTGGGAGGGAATGCAGACTTTGAATCTTATGTTCCAAGTCCTTTTTTCCTTTTTACCCTCACTTCCCCTTCTATCCCATCAGATGTTGGAATCCATGATGAACTTGGAACCTGAGGTTCCATCTTCAAGGTTCTCCTCGCATTTCATGTCTCACATATAATTTATTCCTTTTGGGCCTAAGGTCTTAGAAGAGAATTGGAACCTAAAACCTTTTGGTTTTGGTTCCAAGTGTTCTCTTTCCCTCAAATCTTGAAAATCCCTTCCTCCCCAAACCCTAGGTGGAAGTTGGAATATGGAAACTTTCAGTTCTAGTTCTAAGTTTCATCTCGCCCTTGATCCTTGTTATGCATTTGTTCCTTTCCTCCTATGGACCTCGAGATAGGGTTGGAACTTGGAATGAACACTTTACGATTCCAAGTTCCTATTTCCTCCCATGACTAGATGCTTATTGAACCTTTTTCCTAATTCCCATTTCATCCTTGCTCCCCAAACTTGGCATTGTGTTGTATGAGTTCTAATTTCTTCTCTGAGCTTAATGCCTTGCATTTATAACTTGTCCTAGGTTCCTAGTTCCTCTCAAGACCTAAAATCTTCTAGGAACTTCATGGTTACTATTCGTGTTTCCTTTCTAGGCCCAACACTCAATAGTTCAAATTTTATTCCTTGGTTCTAAGTTCCCCCTAGAAACCCTACTAGGTGTTAGAGTAATAATTTATATGCTTAATTAATTATATCATACTGGTTAATTAATTAAGTCACTTATTCCTCTAGTTGCTTAAGCTAAACTTAGGCACATTAATAATTGATTAATTATTAAGTGTGCACACTAGGGTTTCATTTAGGGTTTCCCTTTTAGGGTTTCTTGATCTCCTTCATAAGGATTGATCTCTTTGTAATAATTGAGATTCTGATAATGCATTTTACACTTTGAGGTTTACAGATCTTGTTTTGTTCTGAATGTCTTTTGCATGTAACAAGTTATTGCATGCAGGTGATCTTGGATTCTAACATGGTATCAGAGCCAGGTTTTTCGTTAATCAGATTTGGCCTGATGGGTGTTTTGGAGATTACTTGGATATTTTGACAGTTGGGAGAGTGCCTCTTGCATCTTTGCACTTCATTTTCAGTGATACATCATTTAATAATCGACTGCTGCTTCATAGATTCCAGCGTTGTTCCCGTCTGGATTTTTCGAGTGTTCCGTGGCATCGGGTCTGCTGTTGCATCATTATGATTCTGATATGGTTTTTTGTAGACAAAAGTATCTTTCCTTGCTTGCCAGATTGCGGTTCCAGTGTTACTCTACAGTGTTCTTCCAGTGCTTCTTTGCAGCATGTCATATCATTGTAGGGGGGTTTTGTCCCACTGGGTTTTCCTCCTCTACCTCTTTCTTGCATTTGTAAATGGGTACCTGATCAGGCCTAGTTGCCGGGACCCATCTTTTCTTGCATGCATCTTCTTCTAGTGTTTTAGCTTCTTCCTAAGTTCATCTTAAGGGGGGGTGTTAGAGTAATAATTTATATGCTTAATTAATTATATCATACTGGTTAATTAATTAAGTCACTTATTCCTCTAGTTGCTTAAGCTAAACTTAGGCACATTAATAATTGATTAATTATTAAGTGTGCACACTAGGGTTTCATTTAGGGTTTCCCTTTTAGGGTTTCTTGATCTCCTTCATAAGGATTGATCTCTTTGTAATAATTGAGATTCTGATAATGCATTTTACACTTTGAGGTTTACAGATCTTGTTTTGTTTTGAATGTCTTTTGCATGTAACAGGTTATTGCATGCAGGTGATCTTGGATTCTAACACTAGGCACTAGAGAACTTCTATTGCATGCTATATTGCCCATTTAGCTACTCAAATTGATTTCACCTAATCTCTCACCCTTAATGGATGCCATTAATTTATAGAAGTGATGATGAAATAGTGAAGGAAAGTCCCATACTCCATGGGTGCAGAAGAGTACTATTCATGACAAATTTAAGACTAAAATATAGTGAAAAAATAGACAGGAAGGCATGGTCACCCCTTATGACAACCACAATCATGGATTTTCATGATTGTTTTATAGTGGTGCATGTTTCCTTGAAAGATATAGACTATAGTTTGTATATCAACATTTCATCATTTTTACAAGGATGGGAAAATCATTTGGAGAAGAGAGAATAAAAAATTTCAGATAGTTAGGGCTCTTATTGATCATGAAAGCTTTTACTTCTCCTGAACAACCTCATGGGAAATTCAGTCAGTGGGGGACCTACTTGCACCTCCCTGAATAACCTTTGGGATTGTTAAAGAAGCCGACTCTTATCTAGGTATAGGAAAAGGGAGAAAGAAATGTATACAAGAAAATAAAAGGTGGTGATGTGCCAAAGGTTTTACAACATTTCAAAGCCTCTTAACAACTCCATTTTTTGATAAAGCAAACACAAAATGCCACATACCCTTCATTTTTGGGAGGATAACGAACAACTGAGGCCAATTTAGGTACAAAGTAGACATTCAAATCCCCCCATGAGAAGCACCTATTCAGGTTCAAGCAAAAAAGGGAAACCCGATATCAAGAGAAATACTTCAGATCTCTACATAACCATCTTACTCTCACAAAATAATATGAAAATTAGCATAATCTTTGTAGAAAAATTAAATATTACAAACATGATTCAAGTTCTAAAAGATAACATTGTTTAAACATAGAAGCTAACGGCATGGAAAGCAATTACCAAGACTATACTTGAATGAGTTGACACAAAACATTCAACATATACAGTATAGAGAAAGTAAACATGTGACAGAGGCCATAAATGCACAATCTCATATATTCATTCCTTCTATTACTTGTTCTTGCAAAAATAACATAAATGCAAAGGTTGGATACCAATTTGAGAAATCATCTTGATAATATTTTAATGTGCTATAGAGCAAAATAGAAGCTCTGTAAAAATCCCTCTTGTATCTCTACTCTTCTAATCTTCTAATAGATAGAGAGAACTCTTGTCTTGATGTTGATGCTTAACAAGCTACTCAAACTTCATTTTATATGGCCAAAAGATGCATCGATTCATTGCTGATACAGATGAACTCCTAACAAGTGTCCTCGTTTGATAACTTTGCAATCCGATCAAAGATTGGATTTGATTAGGTCAATCTTCACTAATGAAAGTTGATTTGCTTCAATAATGGCTCTAGATGTTGTGGGAGACATTGCGAAGATTTTTTGTCAGAAGAAGATCTGAAGTCAACTTTGCTTGGTAAAATATGATTCGATCAACTGTAAGTAATAATGGCACCATCCAAAAGAGACTAATCTTGAAAGTGCGAGGTCCACCGTGCTGCCTAAAAAACTCCACCAATGAAATAATATGCTCATGGGTGAAACATCCCGCCTGAAAAAAGATGAGTGATGTGGAAAGCTAGCAGGAGATTTTCAAGTCCACGAGAGCAGCTTGTGGAAAATTCCCATGACACAGCCATGTGTCCTGCTTCCAAACTGAAAGGAAAGTGATATGAAAAATCCGCACAACCACTACATGGCGCATTATGCACCTTTTTATGGGAGTAACTATAGCCTTCGAGATGAGGTGTCATCAAAATTTGAAAATAGCAAGAACCAAAAAAGGGGGGAACTGTGGGGACCAAATCCAAAAGGAGAATAAACTTAGAGCAAAAATTGCTCCACAATTTTTGGCGACTCACAGGGGGCCTTCGTTTGTGGAGGTAGGAACCCAAATGAAAATACACAACATAAAAAAAGAAAGGAATCCTCAAAGTTTAAGGAAAACAACATGTTGGAATTCCCAGTCTTCATTGGAAGGCAAGGCAAGTGAATGCAATGTTTCATAGGCTCAGTTGAGATTGAGGACCTCTTTGAAAAAAACTTCACCCCATTTTGTTGTAGTAGCTCCGATGTGGTAGTAAATTCGAGACAAATGGAGAAGCACCTTTTCAATTTCTTCGACTAAAGGCAATGAGCTTAGAGCCTGGAGCATCGAGAAGTCTTGTTGTTTGAGTCTGATGGCTTCCTTGATATATTCTTTTATAAACACCTCTCTATTTGGAAATAATAAGAAGGTAATCTAAAATGGATTAGAACCTTGAATTCTTTTATTTTTTCGACCTTCTTAGTCAGTGCCAACTGAATAAGCCCTACTTTTCTGGGTGGCTTGGTTGCAGATGATGAATTCATTTGCTTTTCTTGCGGTTTCCCTTTGGTCTGGAATTCCAACATCTTTTAAAGCTTCCTTGGTCACCTTATATAACTTAATGATCAAATTACCCGACTCTTCATAATGGGGGGTGATCGTATGCAGAATTTGGTTGACAATTGGACCGACCTTTGCATCTAATTCTCATGCATCTATCAAAAATTTCAAGGTTGGTTTTAGGGTCGCTACCACACTCATGATTCTCTCCCAATGGGAATAAAATAATCCCTAGAGTATCAGGAGGAGCCCAAACCTCTATGCAATAGCTAATTCTTGTTGGAATTTAGACTCGTTAGCCTTCATATCTTCCTTTGATCAATCGGTCTCATAGAGGGCACTTGAAAACTTTGAGCGTAACTTCTCCATCTCTCTATTGTGACTTTGCAGAGTAGACTTGATATCATGTTCTTCCCATCTCTCCTTATTAGTTTTTGCCTAGGCCTTTTGAAGTCTTTTAGCTACCTGAGATCGGGCGTTATCCAATTCTTCCTACATGTTATCCCTTTCTTTTCCCATCTCCTATAGCTCTCTTTGTAACTCTGCACATATATTGTTTTGTCAACTTGTTATGTTAGAAAACTCTTTCATCTTCCACTAATACCCTTCTATGACTTCTTGCATTTGGACCTTCATATTTTCTATCATTTTATGCTTGACTTCAACCTCATGCTCTAATCTTTGCACCTCGACACAAAGTTGATCCCTTTCATTCTGAGTCTCCTCAAGTGACTTAGTCACTTCTCCTTGCTGATCCTATCCCTACCTCAAGTAGGTCATATGCATATTCTTAACCTTAATTTTGACTTGTAGTCTATCCACCATGGCCTTCACATTCATCAACTCTAGATCACACTTTTTCAATCTCTTATCTAGCTTCTCGTAGTCAATGTATACCACTTTTTGTGTTGTTTTAGCAAGGCCTATTTTGTCATGTGGGAGCGCTTCGCTCAGTTTTAGACCCATAGTTTGGATCTCATAATATTCATACTACATCTCTCCATCTAGTTTGGATACTTGCGACCTCATGGCCGAGACCATAAGATAATTTTTTTTTCATTGAAACAAGTTTCTAGCTTCTGGGTGGCTGGGTTTGTCGCGGCCTTTGCCCGTAGCTTTTGTTTTCTTTCTTGTTGAGCTTGCCTAGTAAATTCCATTTGGGAATCAATACTTTGTGCAGCAATAGAAGCACCTGCAGGGAGGCCGTATAGGGTAATATTCGGTGTAATTTTTACTGGCTAAGTTTGGGGGCAAGCAAAAGGAAGCGCTATTGGTGAAAAATTTGAGATGCCATGTATGACTTAAGAGGAAAAAGGAGTGCTCATTGGGGTAAAGGGGCCAATGGACGAAAATAAAAGCATAGGCATAGAAGTAGGCAAAGGCGATGAGGCATGTAGCATGGGTGTTTCTATGTTTACAACCTGTGCCTTAGATAAAGAGATCAAAGTGTCAATTGCAGCTGCAACAGAAGATGACATTCAACATGTGGGGTTTCCATATGAGGCTCATTATCAAATATGGTTGGGGGTATGTTAAGGATAAGCAGGTTAGAATCAGTAGATGGGGGATTCTATTCTGTAGATGAGGGACAACAACTACTAATGATGTAGTAGAAGAAAGAATAGCAGACATAAAACTTACTTGGATTGTGGGGGCTGAAGACACTTGTGGATTGAAGTCCACTTCTTCTTCCCCTTTGTCTGAGGAGCCCTACCTGCCCAGGTCTTGGAATCTTCTTCAATTCATAGGTGGCACACTGGTTGCTTCAGACCCTTCAACAAATGATCTCGATGAACTTTGGGCTTTTTAAACTACCGAAGACCTCCTTGGAGACTGTCGGGTCTACTTTCCCTTTATCAAAATGCTAGTGGAAGATGAGATCTATGAATCATTGTGTTGTGATACCTTCTTCCCCTTTTCACTTCGGCTATTTGAGGCAATCGATCAGAACCTTTTACATGCTCTTATCCAAGCCCCTGGGTCTAAATCGGATCCGACCTCCATATCAGAAATCTCTTCAAAGCGCTTGTCTATTTTAACAGCTCCGCATAAGGGGCCTGGTTGCCTGATTTCCTATCATTACCTCCAAAAATTGATTGATTTTCTTTTTGACCATCCCTTATTATTTAACCTGTGTCTTGAGAGATTTTTCCATAAGGGTACTTTGTCAGTATTCTACCACAATTGAGTAGAAGGAGATCCATAGGGGTCGTACAAATGATATGAGAGCTAGGTCAACATAGACCTCTGCCCTCTCCTTGGCTGAGTTTCTCCTTTCCTCCCAATATGGTTGTGACTCATGTTTGAATGATAGACACCCGTCCGGATTGTATTTCCATTTATCACAAATGAGAACTAGGTCGAGATAGTCCAATTTGTTGATCAAAACATCCTACTCTTCCCTTTTAATGAGTGTTACTTGGCCCTTGACAATGGTGAGGGGAACTGAGTGAAGTTGCTTCTTGTGCCTCTTGGCACCATAAGTATTCTCTATAATTATCAATTGATGACATACCCCTAGGGCAAGTGTCCTATCTATAACAAATTTTGGTAGTCTAAAGGGATCCTTTTTAAACCTATTGCATCTAATAAAATTAAAATCAACTCCCATAAAATAATTCAGCAAGGTTTGGTGATTCTTTATCCATTCTAAACCCTCAAGAGAGAACCTATGTAGAGGTTTTTGGGATAAATCTTAGAGCACAGGTTTTAGGAAATAGTCGATAAATGCATAATAATCCCATATGCTTGAAAGCACATGGGTCCAGACTAAAACTGACATAAATGACCCTGATGCATCGAAAACACTGAGTGGCAAATGATTACTAAGGAACATAGGGTTTTGATGTAAAATCAAATATACCAGAAAAGAGGAGTACCTGAACTTGAAAGAATGGTTATATCCGCTGAATTGCTAAAGCATTTTGTTTGCGATCATTTCAGCGAAATTGAATCGCTTTGATGTCACGTACTGATTTTATCAATTATTTTATTGCAAATATAAATCATGAGAATTTCAATGTTTATATAAGATGATTATGTAAATTGAAATTGAAATTGGAATTGAAATAGAAATTTGAATGCAAATGAAATGATTTTGAATTCATTATTGTTAAATTTGGGGTTTATCATTGCTGATGAGAAATCGAGTGCAAGTGAACGCAAGAACATGTGAACAAGAATGAAGGTGAGAACATCGATTAGGTAGAGTCATTTTAGCCATTAGATGTTTATAAGGATGATGGAATCTCACACACACACTTAGTTATTATTTTAACACATTTTTCGTGATGATTATACTTGCAAAGTTTAAATTAAGTTTACTTGATTTCTCAAAAATATGTGAAACAGTATATGTTTGCTTTGAATGATGATTTGATTATTTTGTGAGAAAATTGATCTTATTTAAATAATTAAATTCCTTATGTCAATATTTTGTTATTACTTAAAAATAATGATGCTTTTATTTCAAATTAATAGAATAGATTTTTAATTGTTAAAATTTATTAAAATATAAATTAGTGTTATTAATATTGGAAAGATTTTTTGAAAAATTAAACAACTATCTAAAACTAAGTTATTGAAAACATATTGAAAAAACAAGCATACGTTCAAATTGGAAATTGAATTCAAATCAGTAGTTTACAAATAGAAGAAAATATCTTTCAATCAAAAATTGAATGCAATCAAAAAAATGGAACTTGGAGTTTGAAAATTTAAACTGGAGATCAAAGCTAAGAAAGAGGATCTTTCTTTGGGAATAACTCAAACATCTTTGCATGAAAAAGATCAGTCAGGAATGAAATTCGAATTTGGAAAACAAAGTGAGAAATCCGTTTTTTATTCTAGAATAGAAAAAGAGACAGGATTGTTGATATCTGGCAGGAAATTCATCTGATTTGGAGAGGCAGTCTGGTAATGATATTACTATTTTGGAGCTGCTAAATACCCCATGTGCACACAACTTACTGGAGAGGATTTCTTCTATTGATTAAAATTCACTAAGTCTTGTTGTTTTACTCCCCCCACTCTCCACACGCGGCCAAGAGGGAGGCTCCTCATTCCCACTCACCCACTCTCTTCCACGCGGCCAGGCAGGGAGGTGGAAAGGTAAGAGGAGTAGAGGACATGCATAAGGGAGAGGAAAGGTAAGATCAGAAGATAGGAAGGCGCAACCAAGAAGGCTATTCCCCCACGCGGCCAGAAAACAGGGAGAGAGGAGGGAGGTGAGCAGGTAGAAAAGACACGCGCTTGGAAGGGAAGGAAAGCGCAGGGAGAAGAAGATAGGAGGCGCGCTGGTAGAAAGGAAGAGATAAAGTGCAGAAGGTAGGTAAGAAGGGGTGCATATGAGGGAAGACAGGAGGGACGTACAACCTGTTCATTAGGCAAACAAAACAAAAAGAGAATTTGTTCTCCCTACTGCACATGAGATAGGAAGAACAACAGAGTGAAGTGTGGGGAGAAGGAAGAAGATAGGTGGAGAGAAGGAAAGAGGCAAGGCATTTGATAGGAAATAAATGAATTTCCAAGGAGTGTAAACTTCATCTCACTTAGCAACAGGAAAGAGAACGAAGAAATTCCAATCAACAACGTAAAGAGGAATTTACAGAGAAAACAAGTAATTATTTCCAGATTCAGGAAATTGTCAGGTACGATCTATGAAGACAAATTCATAGTCAGTTTAAAAAAGAGTTAAAACTCTTTTCCAATTAATGCTTTTAGTTTTAAACAAGAAAGAATATCTCCGTTTTATTAATTTCAGAAAAGAATGAACTCCAAATTTTATTTTTAGATCTATTAAAAGTATCACTGTTTCCATTAAATTCTGTTGAAATTTCAACCAATCAAACTGTGATTTTATAGAAAACCATTGAAGTTAGAAACAAAAAATTGTAGGAAAAAGATTTGATTAGAAAATAATGAAAAACTGCTGATTTATTCAGATTTAGGAAAAGATTCAAAACAAAAAAACGTTTATTTAAATTAGATTTGGAAAAGCTTCAAAAATCCAAAACAGACAGATAGATTTAATTCTCCAAAGAATGAAACAGAAAATATTATGATTAAATACTTTTTGAATATTAAACGTGTTTGAAAAATAGAAGTTAAAAATCAGCGATTTTTGTGAATAAAACTCAAATTATTACGAAACAAAAATGAAAATGAGATATTAAACGTGTTTTTGAAAAAGTAATTATTTATTTTCTGGAAACGTGAAAACAAAAAATAACTCAAGTAAATTAAAATATGAATTATTTGGAGACAAAACGAATTAGAACAAGATTATTTCAAAGTGGAAATAAATTAAATGAGTAAATAGAACAAAAGAACGTGTGCTCATTTATGCTGTTTAAATATGTACTTGATTTACATACTTTAGATACACCTTCTTTTTGTTATTTTAATTATTCGATTTAAATATTAATTTAATGATGTTTATGTTTTAAAATGATGAAAATACAACATTTAAACCATTTATGCTTGAAACAAGATTTCCATTAAATTGTTTTTGAAAGATTGTATTTATTTTGAATAGAACCATGTATGCTTGATAATGGAATGCGCATGACATGTGTTGGGAAAGATAATTTATTTATGTTGAATGGAACAATGCATGCTTGATAAATGAATGTGCATGTCATGTGTTTGGAAAGTTACCTTCTGGGACAGGTGCCGAATATGGGTTATTAGAGAGTGTAGTTTTGCTTTTCCAAAACTACTTCTATTTGTCGTGCATGAAATTTTACTTGGCCAAGTAACTTAAGGACTATTGAAATAGATGGAATGAATTAACTCTCTACCATATCCTAGTATCGAACTTGCTTGTTTATTAAATGAATTAGAAAAATAAAAACTTGTGGTATTACTAGTTATACTAAGCACGCACCAGATTCCATCTTGCTTGTCGACTGATTTTTGCTAAGCAATTTGTGTAGGGTCAGGTATTCTTTGAATGACTAAGGAATTCCGAGGAAGCATAAACTTCAAGGTTGGGCGGAAAAAGCGCCCGATTCTTGTTCTTGTCTTCATTATTGAAGATAAGCTATGGATTGAAGATCAAAGGATGTTTTCTTCATTTATATTATTGTATTCTTTAAATTATGAATTATAGAGCTTAAGGCGACATAAAGCCTAAGTCTTGAATTGTAAACTTATATTACAATTACTTTTGTATTATTATCAATTTCATGTAAGATGACACGTGTATGAATTTAACTGGGAATATTATGAATCTATTTATCGACTTTAAGTTGTTGTTTTGAAATTGTTTGGATTTTTTGATGTCTAATGAATGAAGTGTCAAATTTATTTTGAATATAAATGAATTTATTTAAAGTATTGTTGATGTTTTGAATTAAAGAGTTTCACACTTTACATTCTTACTCTTTTCTTTCTTCAACATGAAATCCAAGCCCATCTGGTATTCAAGAGCCTCGTCATCCCTTTCCGAGATGAAGGCTAGCATTGAAAAGATGGCCTATAAGTCCAAGTGAAATTAGCTGAATGCCAAAGGGAAGATAGAATATCCATTGTCAGGCTCCTGATTTGTTTCATCCCTATATAATAACAACTTATCTCTCCTCGTTTCCCAGAAATCTTTCATGTTTCTTTGTGAGAATTTCTCGACCACCATGTTTGAAGGAATGCATAACATATCCTTGATAGCTGTCGTATTGATGGTGATTTTTAGCTTGTCACCACTGATAACCTTGATGCATTTTCCTAGCTTCTCTACACATATGTCTATCAGCTCTGGACATGGATGTGTGGAGGGCAACAAGTATTGTGGTAGACCATAATGCTAGAGTTTCACTCCAAGGCCTTTGGTTTTCCTTCTAGCAATCATTCTCTGCAATGCCCCTTCTCAAAGGCCTTTAGGGTTTGTGTGCAACTTGGGATTGAAGATATTATCTACAAAATCCTTGATCACCTTTGGTTTGATGTGGTAGCCTGGCTTTAAGATTTTGGTATGAGGAAAACTCCATTCCTCTAGCATCAGAGCGTTGGTGTAAGAAACATCTCCAAATATGTTGACATAGCTTGGTTTGGAAAATGGGATTTCAGTGTTCCGGCCGGAAGGTGACACCTCGGCCATTTTTTTTGTCCTTGAAAGAATTTGCAGGCTCAATTCTATATCTACAGAATCTTTCACTCAAGGGTTTACATTTATAATTTTTTTCTTTTGGCTTGTTCAATTTTCAAATGCACATGATGCAGTAAATGTGTTGCCTTTATTGATAGCTCTTTAAGTGCTACAAGCAAGAAAATACGTGTGGATTAGGGGCTCGTACTTTTGGGAAATGCCAACTTCGCTATGGGAATGAGATTAGTACATTCCTTAGACGGACCTTGGAGAAAGACAACCTAGGGCAACAAGAAGTGTGTTTAGAAAAGAAATTTGTATTAATTAAGCAAGAGGTGGCTTTTAAAACCATCTTTTCACATGAGCGATCTAGATGACGCCCATGAAACTGACAAACACATGGCGACAGGTTGTATATATGATCATTAATTTCCAGCACTTGAATTAATTCCTCATGGCTTCGCAAAATCTCCTTCGTATGATTTTCCCTTTAATCTTTTCCGCCAACTTGCATTTCTTGTCACCATTCGACGGGGAAATTTTTTCCATTTGTAGGATTTTCCCGTTCACATTTTTCTATAAATAGTATGCTCTCCTTGCAAAAATAGTCATTAAGTTTGTATTAAGTTGGCAAGTCTCTTCCGTTGCACTTTTGAGATTGGTGAATTTTTCTATTGCATCATGAGCAGTTTGGGTACTCTAGTTAGGATTTGGAGAAAAAAATCGCAAGGCTCCTTTGTTAGGGAGGTCACTAATGATAGAATCAAGCACCTCTTGCAGACAAAGAATTTCTTGATTATCATTGCATTCAAATGGGTTATGGGGAGAGACTACGTGAAGGACCCCAACTAGCCATGCTGCAATACAAACATTATCTCTCGATTCATGGATTCCTTATTGGATTTTGATATCGCCAAACCGTGGATAATCGAACTCTGTTAGGCAATGTTTAGTTTGGCGTATCTGGATGGGCTTGATGAAATCATTTATGTGGTCATCCTTGGTATTGGCATTCTATCTACTATGGAATTGCATAGACATGTTGACAACCCGAAGGTGGTACCGTGGTTGCCCTTTCATTTAGATTTTTTGGACCATGAACCTCAAGTGCCACCGCCAGAAAGCCAGACTTGCAACTTCCTACCTTCTTAAAGTAAACAATGTGGAGTCGATCAATGATGTTGAATGAATCACTGCTTTTGAGAACTTGGCATTTAGCCCTGGTATGGAGGATTGATGTCTAGTTAGTGTTCGTGCATCTGTGTGAAGAAAAACCCTATTGTTGAGTGCCCAGGAATTCAAAAAATATTGCTTTGCTTTTTATTGTTGTGACTCTGGAGGTTGAATTTCTATGTTGTTCTGTACTGCCTCCAATTTGGCTTGTAATGATGGATATCTTTTTGGCTTGTTTTGAGGGAGAATATTTTCAATCTTTTCTTTGAGCTCTAAGCTCAACAACTAGGCCTCAACACCTGTATTATATGTAAATATTTTCTCATGAATATAATATAGCTCTTCTATTTTAGCTCTTGTTTTATTCACCAAAAAATGCATATTTACAATTTTTTTTACATATGGTACATAAAGTGATTTTTTTTGATGAACTATGAGTCTTTAATTAATTTTTTTTAGATGAATACCGTTTATTGGTATCCCCAAAATGTTTTTGTCCATATATTCTAGTTCATATGTGTTGCTAGCTTTGCATCTGGAAATGCGAAAAGGACCTTTCCACGAAAAAATGAATTTGGCATGTTGTCCTACTTTCACAGCCCGTTCATCAAATTTTAGCACAAGACTCCCCTCCCTGAAACCTGGGTCAAAGGCCTTCTTTTCAAACCATCGCTTGAATACTTGTTGGTGCTTTATCATGGCATTGAATTCTTTTTCTATTTTTTTCTCAAGGT
This sequence comes from Sequoiadendron giganteum, assembly GCA_007115665.2. NCBI lineage: Eukaryota > Viridiplantae > Streptophyta > Pinopsida > Cupressales > Cupressaceae > Sequoiadendron > Sequoiadendron giganteum. Next base: position 571,978,772 of record CM021102.1, on the reverse strand, counting down.
TTAATAGCTGAGCAAGCCTTACTTCCATCCCATTGTTTTCTTTGACCTCTAAGGACTTTAGCAGTTGTAGTGCTGGGATCTCCATTGAAATGGGTAGCACCACCTCTTTTCCATACACCAAATCATAGGGAGAGGCTTTTAGAATTTTCTTAGGAGTAATGTGGTATACCCATAAGGCTGCTTGCAAATGCCTGTGTCGTTCCCTTTGATGCTCCAACCTTATCAACCCGATTAGGTTCTTGTTGGTAGATTTTGCTAGCTCGTTCCCTTACGAGTAATAGTTCGATGAAGTCTTGAGGTAGACCTCATTCTTGAGAGTGAAGTCAAACATCCCAGAACCTACAAAGGCTTGTACATTATCTGAGATGATAGTCTTTGGCAAATTGAACCTTGCCACTAACTCCTCAAGGAAGTTGACGATTTTTGCTTCAATAGCATTTTTTAGAGGAGTTGCCTCCATCCACCTTGTAAAATAATCAGTAGCCATGAGAATCCATTTATGTCTTGAGATAGATATGGGATTTATCATCCCGATGAAATCCAAACCCCACTGTGTGAAGGGTTCCTCAACCATAATCAAGCTCAGGGGCATTGTAGAGTTCTTCCTCTTACTGAAAAAATATTGGCATTGAGTGCACTTTCTTACTATATGGTGTGTCTCAGAGAACAATGTGGCCTAGTAGTATCTTTCCCACATGATTTTCAAGGTGGTGGTCTTGGTGGAGAAATTCCCACCTTCTTGACTATTGTGGAATTTGTCCAAAATTCTCTCATCTTGTGGCTTGTCCACACAATGGAGGAGGATTCTGTCATATATTTTTTAAATAGAATACCTTCGACCAATACATATTTGATGCCTTGAAGCCTATAGTATCTTCTCTTGTGTGTTGAGACATTGGGTGGGTATCGGTCGGTCTGCATGAATCTCGTCCGATCAGCCACCCAAGACTCATCCGATTCGAATTGATTTGCATAGACCTAGTCAGACTCCTCTTCTACTTTGGGGTCAAGCTCCTAAGCGTGATATTCACATAGGCCTCTTCCTCTGACTAGATTTTTTTGGTGGAATATCAACATCATACTCCAGGATTTTAGTGATCCAATTTTCCCTTTTCTCGGTGATCTCAACTTTTGTGATGCATTCCCTAACACTGGGATGGGCGACGAGGACTGCAATTTTATTGGATGAAACCAAATGTCAGAAATTTTTGAGGCTTTTGACAATGGAAAAGGTATGCTTTTCTACAAAATTGTACCTAGTTTCATACCCCTTTAAGGTCCTTGAGTGAAAAGATATGGGTTGTTCCTCACTTCCCTCCTCATCCTTCTGTGTGAGTATGGAGGCTATGCTATGTTCGCCGTTGTAAACATATAGTAGAAAGTCTTTTGAAAAGTCTGGGTTGAATAACACTAGAGCTATGGAGATGGCTACCTTAATCCTTTCGAAGTTGAGTTTTCCTTCTTGAGTCCATTTGAATGGTAAGCCTTTCTTTAACAACAACGTGATTGGTCTTGCAATGCCTATGAAATCTATAATAAATCAGTTGATGAAGTTAATCTTTCCCAAGAAAGACTGTAGTTCCTTTTGATTAACATGTAGTGGTAATTCCATTACATCCTTTACCCTTTTGAGGTCTATTGCTATCCCTTCTTTAGATACCACGAAGCCAAGCAATTTTCCTTGCAATACTCCAAATACGCATTTCTTGGGATTTAAAGAAATCCTAAACTGTTGGCACTTCTGAAAGACCATTTCCAGATGATCAAAATGATCATATTTTGATTTTTAAAATATGGTTAGGTCATCTAGATATACTAGGATGATCTTGTTGACCAGTCCCTTAAAAGTGATGTCCATCACACGTTGAAAGGTGGCACCTACATTAGAGAGGTTGAAGACAATTTTTGCATATGCGAACGTCTCCCACTTGGTGGTGAACATCATTTTGTGTTGATCCTCCTCCTTCATGTAGACTTAGTTGTAGCCTGAAAAACCATCGAGAAATAAGAACATTTTTGACCTAGCTATGGTTTGTAAGATCCGCTCCATTGAGGGCAAAGGGTAATGGTCCTTTAATAAGGCTTCATTCAAGTCCCAAAAGTCCATGCAAAGTTGTATGTCGCCATTATTTTTTGGACCGAGACTAGATTGGACACACAAGTGGAGTGCTTGATCATGTATATAATCTTTGACTTGATCAACTTTATAAGCTCTTGCACTGTTAGGGTTTCCACCTTCGGGTTGACCAACCTTTTCTTCTATTGGATGGGCTCGGATCCCTCAACCAAGTCAATAGTATGCTAGATTATGCTAAGATCATATCCTTTGAGATAATCATAGGTTTAGGACACAACCCCATTATACTTAGTGCACAAATCTCTCAACCTCTCCTTGTCGTCCTATGGCATGTTCCTCTCGACCTTCAACTTCCTACCATCTCTGACGTCGAGGTCCTCATAGTCTTCCTTGTCGGTCGTGAATCTTTGTTTACTGTTCCTCGCATCCTCACAGTCAAAGATGTTCTTAAGAGTGATTAAGCCTCATGGGAGCTTATTGCTTTTGAGTTAGATCACATGTTCCTTACCAACCCTCTTGGATCTAGGTTGTGGCCGATCAGAAATCTCCCTCGACTATTGTAAGAAAGTTACAATCTGGGTATCATCTTCAAAGACCTTCCAGTTCTAGTCATTATCTAGGATAGATGGTCAAGCGATGATATGCACTGCGTGTTGGTTCTCAGCCGACCCAGAGGTTGGCTCAAATTGTGAACCAACTGAAGCCATTCTATTCGCAATAGAGTTTTGAGACCTCAGGATGACCTAGATATTAAAAGCCTCAAACCTTTCAATTAAGTCCCATACTTTGTGTCAGTAGGACCTCATAATCACGGTCTTGGTGGCCCCTTATCCTCAAATATGGCTTACAACCAACTCAGAATCTTTGAACACTTGTATCCTTTCTTATGTCCATCTGCTCAGCCAGAGTCAAACCATGAACCAATCCTTCATATTCTGCATCATTGTTTGAACATGGAAACTAAAAGTGAAAAGCTCTAAGGGTCTCTAACCCGGTTGGAGATACCAGATGGATGCCGACTATAGAGCCAACCTTGCACTTGGTACCATCAAAATGCAATGTCCATAAGCTATTGTCACCCAATTCACTTGGTTTTTCTTGCTCCTTGAATCATTTTGGGAGGGCCTGGTCCTCATCAAATATTACATAAGTACCCAAACTGGTAGCATGAAAGTTATCAAAAGGGTCAAAATCAATAAATTGATTGAAGGACCTCTTCTTTAGGGTTCTGACCACTTGTGGCCTCTTCTTCTTCCAACATTTCCATGTAATACATCTCTTTCTTGAAAAAGGAGGTATGTGCCACTTCAAAACTCGGTGTTGCATCCTCTGCGATGTGTTCGAGATACAAAGGCTCAAGTAAGATCTTCACCTTTTCTCTATGCTTGTTTCATAATATTAAGTGAGACCATTCAAGTGCCAAGTATCTACCTAGCTTTTCCGTGAAATCCCTTGATAAGTACATTTTGAAGATAAGAGGAATGTCAACTATGAACATTTCTTGGGTAATGGTTGGGTTGGGTAGGAAAACAAGGTCAAAGAGAGGTCTTTAATGTGACCAATGGTTGAGACCCTTTTGTCTAGCTGCATAATTCCTTTTTAGAGGGACTCATATTTCAAGTTTAGAGCATTGTCCACTAGGTTGGGCATGACTATAGTACTGGCCCTTGAATCTATCATATTATTGTGCAGCAACTTATCCCCTACAATAAGTGTTAAGAAGAAGGGAGTGGGTTTTGGCTTACTTATTTCACATTTTCTTTGTATGTTGTATCCACAAATGTTTAGCCCCCAAGGATTGGGGTTCCAACATGAGCCTTTTGCCCTTATCTTGATTGTGCGGTGGGACTGGATCCAGTAGCAAATTTTTTTCTTCTCTATTCAACGCATCCTAAAGCAAATTCTTTTGATATGAAATGGATGACATTCCATAGGGATACATTAGCAAGATCCTTCTTTAATTGCTCGACCACATTAAGCATTTCGATCGACAAGGCCTTTGGTTTAAATGGGGGTACTTCTCTTACCTCAGGGAAAGGTCGATCTACCATTGGCAGGCTCGAGACTTTATCCATATCTATTGGCAGAGCCGGTTGTGCCTACGAATGCTGATTTTATTGCATTTGCAGAGCTTGCTATACTTGTGGTTGTGACCATTGTAGCTATGGCCACTGGGGAACTTTTTTGTACATATTATTTGGTAAGTCTTCTTTTTGATCGTGTATTGTAATCTGACTGCACCTACGGGGTGCTAGTTGTTGAAACATCATTCATGAATTCTGAATCCTCCTTCTCCATCCAAGAGAAAATCACTTGGTTAGGGGAGATGTCCAATTCCTATTCTAAGGACATGCCTTGTGTCTACACACTAAACTGGTCATTTTCAATCCCAGGGGATTGATGGTTTTCCGTATCCAAACAAATGCCCTATCTCCTATATTCTATTATCTTCTATTGAAGATTCCCCCTTGGATAGTTTCGAGGCATATGAGCATCATTGCATGGGGAGCACCATGCGTTCATATCCTCTTCTAGATTGTTCTATCCTGGAACCAAGTCCTTGCTCGGGCTATTCTTGACGGTCTAGAGTGGTGTGGTGATCGAGACTATCTTGCCTATAGATGCCTGTTGCTAGTTGCCTCCTCTTGGAGCTCACTAGTATGTATTATGCTGGTAAGGTGGTCTCCCTCCTTGATAATTTTGCACAGGGGATTTGGAGGCGTTTCTTGTTGATGTCGAATAATGACTAGCTCGTTTATGAAAGTCTTCATTAGATCCTTCATGCCATTGACATCTGCAACCAATGAAGAAGAGCTTGACATGCTGGTTTGTACATTTGGGTACACATACATTGAAGGTGGCGGTGCAACTGATGTGCTAGGGACTAAAATAGAGGTGTTGGGAGTTACTTCCTCTTGGATTCTACTAGAGATCTCTATGAACATTAGCATCAGTGGCCATGATGGAAGCTTCCCTATTTTTATTAAACTGTTCTTTGCCACACAACTAGATCATATGTGTCAAGCAAGGTATCTCCTTTGAGTGATAGGACCATGAGCATGATATCCAAATTGAAAGACTTCAAATGGAACATGAAAGCCATGGCTGTTGGAGGCCTAGTTGCCATGGGAATCCTTTGCCAGGTTTTATGGAATTTGATGTTGAAGTCGGTCATGGCCTCCTGCAAGGCTCTTTTGATTGTGATCAATTGTTGTAGTAAGGACAAGTGGTCTCCTTTTTTAAAAAATTGATCAAAAATATTTCCTCAATTTCATCCCATGAGTGGATGGTGTTGGAGGCTAGGGATCTATACCATTCTTGAGCCTTCCCTTTGAAATACACAACTAACAATTTGAGGGTGACATTTTTCTCTATGATGTTGTGGACCCTGCAAACCTCTGCTATGTCCTGGAGGTGCTCAGATGGTGTTTTGAAATCTTCCCTGATGAAATTCAAAATAGCTTTGAGGGAATTGGTGGGTATGGTAGTCCACACATCTAGAGGTGTAGGTGGAACTAGTGGACTGTCATTGTCTTAGGTCATAATTTTTTTGGGAGCATGAGCACCTTGGAGAGCCATAAAAAACAAACCCCTATGGATCAGGCATATGGGTACTCTGATTTGAAAAGTTCAACCACTTAGAGGGGTGGATAAGTCTCTAGACTTTGGGCTAGCACTCCTAACTCTACTACTTTTGATAGGTGATACATGTTGGGAATTATGCCTCAACTTTCTGGTGACCCCCTTTGAAGACTTAGGCGAATTCTCTTGTTTCCTTGGCAAAGTCTTTTGTTCTGGCGGAGGCGGAACCAGGATGGAACTTGGCATTGTTTCGTTTTCCTTGTTCCGGGTCTTGTTCCCGTTCCGTCTCCAGCTCCGCTCCTCGCTTTCTTGGTTCTTCGAGTTTTGTTCTGGCGGAGGTGGAACCGGATTGGAACCTGGCATTGTTCTTTTTGTCATGTTCTAGGTTTTGCTTTGGATCCGGCTCCGGTAGTCTGTTGCTCTTCGCTTGGTTCTGGCGGAGGCGGAACCAGTTTTGGAAGTTGGCAATGTCTGTTTGCCATGTTCCTGTTTCTGTTCCTGTTCTGACTCTGGGTCCGACTCCCACTTTTGTGATCTAGTTCCTTTGGATGTTTGGATTCTCCTCGGGGAGTTTTCCTCCGCTTTGTCCTGGTTCTGGATTGTTGTTTCTTGCAATTGGCGGAGGCGGAACCGGAACCGGTTTGGTTCCCGATCTTGGACTTTTGGTAAAGTCCTGTTTCTATTCTTGTTTCGTCCCCTACTCTGACTTCGGTGTTCCCATCTTGGTTTGACCCCGGGTTGACTTTACCTAGTCAGTTCTATTTCTGATGTGTTCCTCTTTGCCACGGGCAGACGTGGAACCGAATTGGTTCCTGAACCTGTGATTTCAGTGGAATCATGTTTCGACTCCAGTTCCGTCTTCATCTCTGACTTTGACTCCGGTAGTGTGTATTTTCAGTGGAGTCTTGTTTCGACTCTTGTTCCGACTCTGGCTCTGATAGTGTTAGTTTTGGCTTGAAGTCTTGGATGCACCTGATGTCTGTTTGACCATTTTGGTTGCTTTGTCAGCTGCGATTGCTGATGGATCTTGGATGCGTGGCACCTAGTTGAATAGTGATTGGATGGTTACCTAACTTGTTGTGCTACATGTTTAGTCAACGAAGGTTGGCGGAGCTGAACCCATTTTTGGAATGGCATTGAATGCCTGGGCGGCTCGTTGCAAGGAGATCTGTCAGATCCGACCAGTTGCGTGATTTGCGAATGGTCTTCTTTGGTCTTGTTAAGTCGGTTACATAATGGATGAGAGATGTATTATTTCTTAGGAAGTTCGACGAGTCTGCAAGAGTCATGGGTTGCAGAGCAAGTGCGAGATGTGCGAGCTGAATGCGCGACCATGAGACTGCGAGCAGGATGTGCGGGCATGTGAATGCATGAGCATGGGGCTGCAAGCATAATGCATGGTGCATGATGCGAGATTGCAGCAGTTGGACTTGCAGGTTGGAGAGCCGAAGGTGTGAAGAGATTTGTAGAGAGATGGAGAGGGTGTTCGAGCAGTTTGCTTAGGCAATGTAACTGTGAACACTCTATCTCTCGAATCTGGGCATGGGAATCTTTGGAGGCGAATGACTGGGCTAGCCATGAGGTTGGCTATGACAGTCATCTGAGGAGCTGAGAGGAATCTTGCGGGTACCTGTTACTTCTCCAGTAGAACAAGATGTAACTTCTGTATTGGCTTTGAGCCTGATATTGTATTGTAACTGGTTTTGTGTTTCTGAATAATACAATGGCTCGAAATTTTGGAGTGTGGGGTTTTTACCTGAAAGGGTTTTCCCCACGTATATCTTTGTGTCTTTCATGGTATCTGTTTATGTTGAATCTATTTCTTGTTGCATTCATTTCTCGTAGAGGATCAACGGGGGATCAACTGTGCTTGTTTCCGCTTTATAGCATAGTTGGTTGTGTCTTTGTTGTGATTTTGAATTGAAATCACTAAGGCACTACTATCTTAGATGCCTATCTTGATGACAGACCGAATCCGTATCCCCAACAATACAGAGCCTATGACTCGTCTTCTCCTAGGGGCCAAAGAGGGCGACTAAGAATACTAGAAATTACCTACTGAGGATGCTCTAGTTGGACTCTGGGCATGGGATTACTAGCTTCTCTTGTTACTCTGATTAAGAAAAATGCTTCTTTAAGGCTAATTATCAGACACTCATGAAGGAACTTGGTCCCATCAGGCATTCCAAAAAAAGTGTTGATCATGAAAGCTTGTTCTTCTCCCGAATAACCTTATGAGAAATTCAGTGAGTGGGGGACCTTTTTGCACCTCACTAAATAACCTCTAGGATTGTTAAAGAAGCTGAATCTTCTTTGGGTAAGGGAAAAGGGAGAAATAAATGTATAGAGGAAAACAAAAGGTGGCAATGTGCCAAAGGTTTTACAACATTTCAAATCCCCTTAATGGCTCCATTTTTTGATAAAGCGAACATAGAATGTCATAGACCCTTCATTTTTGGGAGGAGAACAAACAATTGAGGCTGATTCAGGCACAAAGTAGACATTCAAATCCCCCATGGGAAGCACCCATTCAGGTTCAAGTAGAAAAGGGAAACCTAATATTAAGAGAAATACTTCAGATCTCTATAGAACCATCTTACTCTCACAACATAATATGAAAATTAGCATAATCTTTGCAGAAAAATGAAAGAGTATTACAAACATGATTCAATTTCTAAAAGATAACATTGTTTAAACATAAAAGCTAATGACATGGAAAGTAATTACCAAGACTATACTTGAATGAGTTGACATAGAACATTCAACATATACAGTATAGAGAAAGTAAGCATGTGACAAAGGACATAAATGCACAATCTCATATATTCCTTCCTTCTATTACTTGTTCTTACAAAAATAACATAAATAAAAAGGTTGGATACTAATCTGAGCAATCATCTTGATAATACTTTAATGTTCCATAGAGAAAAACAAAAGCTCTGTAAAAATACATCTTATATCTCTACTCTTCTAATCTTCTAACAGATAGAGAAAACTCTTGTCTTGATGTCAATGCTTAACAAGCTACTGAAACTTCCTTTTATTAGGCCAAAAGACGTGTTGATTCATTGCCGATAGAGATGAAACCTAATAGGTGTCCTCGTCTGATAACTCTGTAATCTGATCGAAGATCTAATTTGATCATGTCAATCTTCGCTAATGAAAGTTGAGCTACTTCAATAATGGCTCTAGATGTTGCGGGAGCCATTACGAAGATTTTTTGTCAGAAGAAGATTTTAAGTCAAAACTACCTAGTAAAGGCTGATATGATTAGTTGTAAGTAATAATGGTGCCACCCAAGAGAGACTAATCCTAAAAGTGTAAGGTCCACCGTGCTGCTCGACGAAATTCGCCAAGGAAATAATATGCTCGCGGGTGAAACATCCCGCCTGAAAAAAGATGAGTGACATGGCACGCTGGCGGGAGATTTTCAAGTCTATGAGAGTAGCTTGTAAAAAATTCCCGCCACGCAACTACGTGTCTTGCTTCAGGCCTGAAAGGAAAGCGATATAAAAAAGTCGTGCAACCACTACGTGGCACATTGTGCACCTTTTTGCTGGAGTAACTATAGCCTTCGAGATGAGGTGCCATAAAAAAATGGAAAGAGAAAGACCTGAAAAAGGGGGGGAACTGCGAGGACCAAATCCAAAAAGAGAATAAACTTAGAGAAAAAAATTTCTCCATAATTCTTATTCTAATGAAGAGAAAGACATATTTATTATATTTTGATTATCTGGGTTTTTCTCAAATTTGTAACTAAGTCATTGTGATCTCTGAAGAATGATCTTTAAAGTGTGGAATTGATATTGATTGAGTGTATCCACTAATATTGTGTTCATTTCTATATATATATGTGGTTATTTTATTGACTAGATAATTGTAAAATCTCTACATAGATTTCACATGGTGTCTATTCATAGTAGTGAAGGGAATTACTAGGTTTGTCTATGGAAAAATAAGTAGACTCATTAAAAATTCTACATTTTTTTGTTGTTTCTCTAAACACAAGTATAGAACCTAGTTTACTAGTGTATTCTAAGATGCATAGTCTTCAATGAAATATTCTTTAAGGTTCCATGTTGATATTTTAATCATTGCAAGTTTTGAATGAACTCATAACTTTGTAGCCCATATTGGAACTAGCACTGGTCTACTGAGCTCCACTTCTCATCCCAACATATTAAAACAAATAAAGTATAGTCACTTTCTTTTAGTTATGATGTCAATTTTTCATGCTTCCACACATGACTATATAGAAACAGTAGGTGTTGTTACCAATATCTTACACACTCTATATGATAAGAATTTTATGGTATATAGAGGTACATAGTCTTACATATCCAAAATAGTGCATAGGTATATTGTGACATCGGTATAGAGATACATTGTGTAACATGTATAGTTTGCAACAAGGTATTTTTAAAATTATTATAATATATATAATTCAACACCTTAGGGAAACCCCCCTTGGTCTTGCAGAACTAGAAGTGAAGGAGGTCTTACCCACCTCAATAATTAGTCCTAGGTTACCCAACTTGAACATAGGTTTCATGATACTATTCCTAGGTTTGAAACCCCTAACACTTGAGAGATTATCCAGCCTTAGGGATTTGGGGTTTATAGCTTAGATCGCCAACACACCCTAGGGTTTCCTTTATGACATAGAGTTTCCCTCAAATTTAGGAATGAACCTATTGAAATAAGGTAGAAGGAATGACCATGATCTTATGATTTGATGGTATTCTTGATAGTATGTTACAATTCGAATATTGAATCAATCCATAGAAAAAAGTAGGGATCATTTTTGGACCATAGCCATGGATTCCTAGAAGATTCTAAAAGAGGCTTACCAAGGAAATGATCAAGTCAAAGTAGAAAGTTACTGTACTGTAAAAAAGTGTATATGCTTACACTTTTACATTATGTTTTTTGCCCCCATTGGACTTAATTAAGCTTCTGATTTACCAAATCATGCATTCCAAAGCCTAATTTCTATCGTTTTCCAAAAGGGAACCAATATTAAACAAATGCATTCAATCATTAAATTGTCTTGGATCAAGTGTGTCCTAGAAATTTGGGCCATGACCCATTCACTCAAGGGTGAATGGGTCTCCCTTCTTAGCTAGGACCCAAATTCAAATATGTTCTTGGTGGTATTTTAATGTCCAAAATTCAAATATGAAGTGTTAAATTTTGAAATATATTTTTTGGGAAATTGGATGAACACCTATAAATACATAGTTATTTTACCATTTGAAATCTAAGCAACATGATCTAGCAATTGAAGAGAAAATATTATTGTCAAGAGCAATCAAGAGCAACATATTAGAGCATTATTATAGCAATTCAAGATCCAACATCGTGTCAAAGTTTATGTGTGTTCATGTTCATGCTATGTGAAGGCTAACATTTTTGTAGGTCTTCAAATTCATTCAATCATTCAAGAAAATTAAGCAAGCAAGATCTAAGACCCTTGAAGAGATGTGTATATGTCTTCAGTTCTTCAAGGAAGCCATTGAAGGGTGGTGAGTTGTAACACTATGTTCATTCATCATTACCTTCCTTTCCATTCAAGGTTTTATCATTGACATTTCCATTGTGGAAGTGGAAACACTAACACAAGTTTTGACCAAGGCAAGCCCTTATATGGCACAACATTTTCCCTCTTTGTGAATATACAGGTTGCATCTTTGAAGTGGATTGAAGAGAGCTTGATGATCCATTTTGGATTGTTGCGTTTGTTGTCATCAACCTTACCAAGACATAAAAAATCATCTAAAAAAATTATTTACGACATTTCGAAAGTGGGATAGGCACAAAACAAAAGCTCAGATCTGACATCAGAGGACCCCAAAAGTTGAGCAGGATACCCTTACAAGGACTCAACAACCATATGTCGACCCAATCCTTGTAGGCCCAACATAACCATTTTTTTTTTTGGGCAGGTACAAATTAGTTTACATCTTCCAGATCTATCGAAACTTGTTTGTTTTTGTTAATCAGTTATTGAATAATTACATTTATTGCATAGGTCATTTAGTCTAATTAGGGCAATCAATCACAATCATTTCCAAATCATTCCTATCCTAAAAAATGATGCAGATCCAAGTCTGATTGGCTCACCATTGAAGTTAATAGTCAATCTACACACCTTGTTGGTTTGCATCTAAATGAAACATATAAAAACCACAAAATACACCCTAGATTTGGTACATTCAATTTAGGGTGTAACACACATTTTTATGTTTTAGTTACAAAATTTTAAGAGACAGTTTAATAATTTTAGGATGAATTTGATACATTGAATATGTTCAAAGCCCTCATGGAGAATTAAAGTGGTTGTAGATAAAGTTCTTGATGACTAATCATGGAGGTGAACTCCATTCAAAATCTTCTGTGGATTATTGTGATGTGAATAAAATAAAATAAATCTCACAACTACCTATACACCTCAAAAAATAGTGTGTCTAAAAGGAAGAAAAATATAATGGTTGAAATGAAAATGAACATACATTAACAACAAAGAGCTTAAACAAATCCTTTCAAGTTGATGTAGTTGCTACAATAGTGCATAATCTTAATTGGAAAATTGATAGGATGAACTTAAATGAAGCATGGTATGTAAAGAGGTCTAATGTTTTTAAAATTTTAAACAACATTTACAGGGTGATGTACCCTACACAACGAGCCACTAGGGCCAAAAAAGGACAAGTCTTAAACAACTAACATAAACAGGAAAAAATAGAGATAGCCCAAAGGCAACACATCAACAACCGAGAAACAACCGACATACCAACATTAGGAGCAACTAACTAGCATCATCCCAGTTCTTAATCAGGAGGTCCACTGCCTCGTCTCCCACCCACTTTTTATTTTCCTGGCTATTGTTCCCCTCCAGTTCCTCTTTTATGGCATTAGATAGAGTACTCGTAACAAAGTGACCCAATTTCATGGTGAAGCGGGCCAGCCCCCGAAATCTTTTGTCTAGAGTGTCCAATCTCTTCGCCACCTTATCTGAATCCACCCCAACATCCATAGCACCCTGAACCTCACCAAGCTCATCCACTAGCGGTTGCGAAAAGTGTGAGCCAGAGCCATCAAAAGGGAGCTTGCTGTCCACCGGAGTAAGCTGGGGCCTCTCCACCAAATCTTCTTCCACCTCTTTAGACTCTTCTTCCTTGTAACCCTTGCTGTCCGACTGCTCCTCCTCTGAATCCTCAATGATTAACCTCTTCTTGCTATTCTTAGCCAACCTCCCAGATCTCCTCCTAACACTTTCCCCTCTAGTCATCTCCGTGTTCCCCACAATTGTGTCCCCTCTGGAATCTTTCCTAATCGCATTCTTACCCTTATCATCTTTGACAGTCGCAGCCTGCATGCATTTCTCCTTACCTTTTTTTGACATAGTGCCAATAACAGTTGTGTTAGCCTGAGTGGCTTTTAGCTCATAGAGCCCTTTCGCCGCACTGGCATGGGCCTTGCCTAACCCACCCTTAAGCTTTTTGGTGGCAAATTTGGTTTTGGCGTTCCCCAAATTATCAATATTAGACTTCCAAGGAGGACTCTTGGACTCGGTCGAGGAGATATGCACCGTGGAGAGGGGTTCAATGTTCTCAATGCAGATAGTGGTGATGGCTTTAGGTAGGCAAAGGGCAAGATGAAAGTGATACAGGCGGAGGATTAGCCCCTGATGGAGTGGGAGCAGCGGAAGATCACAGGGATTTCGACTGGCCGACGCTTTACACTTGTCCACAGAACTTTCCAAGTCCATTAGAAGGAAAAACGAAAAACTAAGAAGCATTTTATGCCTAAGGTGGTTTAACAGGGGGAAATGATAAAAGAAACAAGTTTTTTATCTACCTTCCAGCGTAATGTATTTCATCAGTGCCATGCAAACCAGGTCCCATGGCTTAGGAAGCTCTTCCCTTTCAAACCCCACCCGGTTCCTAACCGAGGTCTCCTCTCCTCTGAAAAACAACTCTTGTGGTCCGACTTTTTAGTGTGTTTAGGATATTTTTTCCCTTCACACAACAAACCCGTAGCCTGCGTAATAACATCCTCGTTGATTTCGAATGAAATCCCACCAATGGAAACCCTCCTGTCCTTCCACGAACTGGAAAATTGACCCGATAAAATGGGATCATGGCTGACTAAGCATTCCATGAGCAGAGCAATTCCTCCCTCCACACAAATATGCCAGACCAGCGGGTTGTTTCGAAATTCATCACAACTGTCCGGTTCCGTCCGAATGCGATCACCACCCATACTACCAGACTGCATAGGAAGCTCACAGAAATGCAAGAAATACCAAAAGTAGCAGTCGCAAACAATAATCTCTAAAAGATAGTTAAGGCAGGGATTACAGCAAAGCAAATTAAACCCCGCATACCAATCACATGCGCAAAGAGGAAGTATACCACAATGAGAAAAGACACAAAAATTAATGAATTTATGATTACAGTAGAGAGGGAAAAAGTTGGCGGAGATGTAGGAAAAGCATGAAACCCCATGCAAACAGACTAATAAACTAATTTTAGTAAACCTCCAAAATAAGCCAAAGGAACCCCTAGCTAAACTAGTCGGCTCGAAGTCTCTAGAATGCGGCCAAATCGTATCATAGAAAGTCACATCATTATTAATACACTCACTCCTCCAAATGTAATGAGGAGATAAAACAAGCAATCTAATTCCCAAAAGAGTAGCACGCACAGTATGGTCCCTCACTTGACAAGAAGTCACGTCCTTCCAATTAACCTGCATCATGCCGCCAAAACTAGACTTGAACTCCTCAATTAAATCCCCTCCCCATCATCTCATCATAATCTTATAAACTAAACCCATCCACCTAGTCCAAAGGACAGACACATGGATGCTCCTTCCCTTGCCCCACACACGCTCATCTTTACCAGGATAATTCCACCTGTACTCCATACCAATATTGACATTCATCCACCAGCACACCCAAATTAACCAATGACCCCCCCAATCAGCTCTCGTCATCCAAAATTTGAACCTCATTATAAACTATGGTAGCCTTGTCTTGCTCTATCAAAGCTTGAATATTTGGCAGCAGTCTTTCCTTATTCCTCCAACATCTAGCCAAATCCCAACCCTAGCCAAGATTAGCCAAGGTATCCGCCACACGGTTTCCCTCTCTAAAAATACGAGTCACCTTTTTGTCCCTTAATTTGGACATAAGGAAGCTAGCATCCATCAAAATGTCCTTGGTATTCCAACCTATAAATCTTTTTTTTTTCACAACATTCATCACCGCTTTGGAATCTCCTTCAATATGGAGATTAACAATCCCCAGAGAAACAATGATTTTGAGGCCCATAAATAGCGCATGAGCCTTAGCAACCAGAGTCGACTGAACCCCAATGCCACCAGCAAACCCCGCCACCATATTTCCCATAGAGTCTCTGATAATCCCACCTATACTTGCCCTTCCTGGGCTGCCTTTAGCAGCCCCATCAAAATTAATTTTGAACCATCCACAATCTGGAGGCTTCCATTTGGTATTTTTCCTAGCTAATAGTTTCGAATTATCAAAGGCATTAGCCTTTAGATCCTGGTGCCATTCCTTAGCCAATTTTATTTCGTAGTCCAGCGGCCCCAACTCAGGAAGTTTCCCATCAAAGAGGGAGATATTCTCCTCTATGAGCCTAACACCAATGCCAAACACCTCCTTGGGGCTCCGCTCAATATTCCTGAAAACCCTGTTATTCCTTTCCTTCCATAAACACCATCCTAAGATTGGGGGGGTCTGCCTCCAAATTTCATCAGTTAGAGGATGGAAAAAAGGCCCATTCCAGCCCAGAATAAATGACAAAAGGTCTTTGCTCATAACCCAATGGACATCAAGTTTCTCAAAAGCCATCCCCCAAACTTCAGTAGCATACGTGCAATGTAACAAAAGGTGGCTGACAGTTTCCTCCCCTCCTTGCAAAGGAAACATCTATTGGGAAAGCATAACCCCTGAGTTCTCAAATTGTCCCGAGTTAAGATCCTATTATGACAGGCTGTCCACTAGAAAATTCTTATTTTAGGAATCATGTGGCGATTCCAAACCATCCTCTAGTTAAAGAGGTCTAATGTTAATCACTCCATTTTTTTTTATTCTTTAGCTTATGCTCATATAGCTAATCAAAAGAGAAATAAGTTAGATCCAAAAAATGAATCATGTGTTTTTGTTGTTTAGAACAGGATGAAGTTTTTAGCTTACTTATTCCCCTCACTAAGAAAATTGTTGTCAAGACATGTAATTTTTTTATGAAGGTCAAGTGTATGATCATAAAAATATCATATTGACAATTCTAAATCTATTTGAAATGGTGGTATTACTAATAACATTGCTAATGAGCAACCCACTAGAATTTTAGTCCCAATTACTACAAGTCCACCAAGAAATTTGCATCTAGTTCATTTATTTCAAGTGAGATTCTAACATCAAGACCAAGTTATTCAAATATTTGTAAGAATTCTAAGTGAAATTTATCAAATGAATAAAATAATTCAAACAGATGAAGAAGATCTAAGAGGTCAAGTTATAAATTTAATTATACTCTCGTAGGCTGATTTTGAACCATCATGTTTTGAATATGCATGTATTGATGGTTTTTGGTTACAAGAAATGCAAAAATAAATGGGTTCAATTCATAAGAATGATACTTTAGAGCTTACCTAACTCTCACATGAAAAAAAGTGTTTTAGTGTACTTAAAGTGCACAAGATTAAGTACAATAGTGATGGTAGCATCAAAAGACATAAGGCATGGTTAGTTAGAAAATGGTTCACTCAAAGATATGACATATATTATGAAAATGAATCTACATTAGTGACAAGATAAGTGACCATTAGAATGATGGATTCACTAGTAGAATAAAAGAAATGGAGCATACATTTTAAATGGATGTATAATGTTCCTTCTTGAATAAATAATTAGAAGATAAATTTGTGTATAATAGCCATATGGTTTTGAAGTATGAGGTAAATAATATCAAGTCTACAAGTTGAAGAGGATTTTGATCTCAAGCAAGCGCTAAGAGAATGGTATGCCTAATTTGATGGATATTTTGTTGCAAGGTGTCACCCTTGGTCTCCTTGTGCTGTTCATGTGTGATGCTTGGGGTTCACGACATGGTCTTGTTAGGGTCAGAAGGAAAATATCTAATAGTTAAATACAGATTTGATCAATAAAACACACAGAAAATTATGGCAGAAACAAGACAACACAAAGAATTTAATGTGGTTCACCCAATCCGAGCTACATCCACAAAACCGTAGCCATCCAATGATTTTATTATCCAGTGCAAAACATATTACAATCTCATGAATAATACCATACTACAACTCCCCATCTCAACCGCTTATAACAAGCTTTTTAGAAGCTTCCAAAAATTAGGGTTCTACAAAGTCGATTTTTTTCCTTTTTCGGTGATGAAGCGAAAAAGTAGAAACGAGAGAGGATACATGAATAGTGTATAGTATAGCATGTTCAGTTGCCACATACCAACAATCTCCCACTTGGAGACTGATCAGGCTCCACACTAACACAATCTCCCACTTGGAGATTGATCCTGGATGACACCGCTGAACTTACAACTCCCACTGGAAATAAGCACCTTGGACCTTATTGCTCTGTTATACTTTTAACCATGAAGACCAACTGAATCTAAAGAGAAGCTCAAATTCTCCCTTTGCTGGATTGACATCTGTATGTATATGTTCCATCTTTACTTGTCCATCCTCCAACACTAACAAAATGAAATGATATCTCAACTGTATGTGTTTGGTTTTAGAGTGCAAGGCAAAATTATTTGCAAGATGTATAGCACTCTAGCTATATGTAAACAAGTGATTTTCAGCCTATTGCTTGCCTAACTCTTCCATGAAAAGTTGCAGCCATATCATCTCCTTTGTTGCCTCTGTTGCAACCACATACTCTACCTCTATGGTGGATAAAGCAACCACCTTTTGCAACCGAGAAATCCAACTCACTGTTGTCCCACCAACTATAAATACATAACCTGTGGTACTCCACCTGGTATCTATATCCCCTATCAAATATGAGTCAACATAGCCTTTTAAATCAGTATTAGAGCTCGCAAAACATAAAAATTTATTGGATGTACCTCTCAAGTACCCGAGAATCCATTTTACCACATTCCAATGCTCAACTTTGGGATGAATCATATACCTGCTAACAACTCCTATGGCATGTGCAATATCCGATCTCTTGCATACCATGGCATACATTAAACTACCTACAACTGAAGCATATGGTACCTTAGACATTTTTTCTTCCTCCTCTTGTGTCTTTGGACACATATCCTTAGTCAATTTGACATGACTAGGCAAAGGTGTGCTGACATCTTTTGCATTCTCCATATTAAATATCTGCAACACCTTTTCAACATAATCAACCTGAGATAAAAACAATTTTCTATTTTTCCTATCTCTTGTAATCTTCATACCAAGGATTTGTTTTGCTGCCCCCAAATCCTTCATAGCAGATGAATTTGCTAATTATTGTTTTAACTCCTTTATGTGATCCATGTTAGACCTCGCTACAAGCATATCATTACATATAAACATAAAATAATGTGGCTATCTTCATCTAACTTCTTAAAGTAAACATAATGGTCTGAATTACACCGAATGTAGCCTTGCTCAACCATAAAACTATCAAATTTAATATACCGTTGCCGAGGTGCTTGCTTCAAGCCATATAAACTTTTCTTCAATTTGCACATTAGTTTCTCCTTATCTTTGACCTCAAATCCTTATGGCTGTTCCATATATATTTCCTCTTCCAATTCACCATGGAGAAAGGCTATTTTAACATCAATATGTTCTAAATGCAAATCTTTAGCAACCACAATACTTAAAATAGTACGAATAAAAGTCATTTTAACAACTGGAGAAAATATTTCATCAAAATCAATGCCCTTTTTCTGTGTAAATCCCTTTACAACTAATCTGGATTTAAATATTTTCTTACCTCCATCCTCCTCTTTCAGCCTATAAACCCATTTGTTTGGTAAATCCTTTTTACTTGCAGGCAACTTACATAATTCCCAAGTCTGATTTTTCAACAAGGAGTCCATTTCTTCTTCCATTCCATGATGCTCCTACTGAACCTTGGTTTCCATCTACATAGCTTCATGATAACATTCTAGTTCACCAACATCAGTTAATAAAATAGAATACAAAGAGGGAGAAAATATTTTCGGAGGTCTACTTAGCCTTGAAGATCGTCTAACATTCATTGGAGTTTGTGGTATTTGTTGTTGTTGTTGTTGTGGAGCATGAGGAACCACTGTAACATCATTGTTTGGAGTATCATCCAGTACTACATAATCATTTTCTTTCTTCTCATGCTACTGCAACTGATATTTGTACAACACTTTCTCATTTAATATGAGATCCCTGCTTCTCACAATTTTTTGATTTTCAAAATCCCAAAGCTTATAACCAAATTCATCAATGCCATATCCAACAAATATACATTTATTTAATTTTGCATCAAGCTTGGTTCTATTTTCAGAATCTACATGTGCAAATGCTTCACAACTGAAGGTTGTGAGAAAAGAATAAATTACCTTCTTACCTGTCCATGCTTCCTCTAGAATACCACAACCCAGAGGATTAGAGGGACCTCTATTAATTAAATAAATAACAGTGTTTACAACCTCTACCCACATGTTTAAAGGCAACCCAACATGCAATCTCATAGTCCGTGCACACTCCATTATTGTTCTATTCATGCACTCAACCACTCCATTTTCTTGTGGAGTCCTTGGAACCATTTTTTTCCTACGAATACCATTAGAGGAACAATAATATTCAAAATATTTGCTGCAATACTCACCACCATTATCAGATCTGAGACATTTTAACTTTTTACCCGTGTCATTCTCAACCAAGCTTCTCCATTTTTTAAAAGTTTCAAATACATCAGATTTCTGCCTAAGGAAATAAATGCATACTTGCCTAATTGCATCATCAATAAATGTAACATAATATTGAGAGCCACCGAGAGAAGATACATGAGCTGGTCCCCATACATCTGTATGCACAAGCTCCAATTTTTGATCTATCTTTTGTTTCTCATCTTTGAGAAAACTCTCTTTTGTTTGCCATACACACAACTTTCACAGAAATCCATATTAACACATTTTAGACCTGGTAAAACATTCTTTGAATGAAGTATTTTCATACCTTTTGCACTCATATGCCCAAGTTTATTATGCCATAGTGTTGATTCAGAATCCACAACAACTATCTGATTTTCTGCATGCTGAGCTGCAACAATTGTTATTGAACATTGATTTTTATTTGCAATAGCTAAAGTAGAAGGAAAAATATGACCTTTACAAAGATATAATGTGCCTACTTTCACACCTTTTGCTACCATTAAGGAACCTTTTGTAACCTCCCAATTTTTATCACTAAATGTAACAACACAACCTTCATCATCTAGTTGCCCTGCTGAAATTAAATTTCTTCTTAACTTTGGAACATGCCTTACCTCATGTAGTAGCCAGTGATTCCCATTCTACAACTTAATCTTGATTCTTTCCTTTCCAACAATCTGACAGGGTTCGTTATCTCCCAATAAACCAGCCCAAAATCTCCTTGGACATAATCAAAAATATATTTTCTATGGGGCGTAGCATGAAATGAAGCCCCTGAATCTAACACCCAAGAATCATCAACATTGTCAAGGGAAAGAATCAAAGCATCCTCATTAGATTTATTAATTACCACATTTGCCTCTTTATTTCCTTCCTTTTTGTCTCCTTTAATTTTTTGAGACCAACAATCTTTCTTTAAATGACCCGACTTACCACAGTACTAGGAATCCCTCTTGTCTCTAGATTGGGACCTTTTGTCCTTTGATTTTCCTTGTGACTTCCCACAACTTCTAGAATTGTTTCCTCTCTCCTTTGTTCTGCCCTTGCTTTCTGCATTCAAAACACTGCTTGATGTGGATGTTCCACTTGAGCTTTTCCTATGAATTTCCTCACTCAAAATAACACCAAAATCATCAAATTTTAATGTATTCGAACTAGAAATAGAATTACTAACAACCATTACCAAGCTATTCCAGCTTTCAGGAAAAGAACATAGAATCAAAAGAGCCCTAACTTCTTCATCAAAGTTTACATTTTCAGAAGTTAATTGACTGGTAACCGTATTAAACTCATTTAAATGATCAACAAATGACCCACCTTCTACCATTTTTATATTAAATAAACGCTTCATAAGAAATACCTTATTCGAAGAGGAAGGCTTTTCATATAAATTTGCCAGGGTTTCCATTAGCTCTAGAGTTTTCTTTGTTGTTGTAATATTAAATGCTACCGATTGTGCTAGGCATAAACAAATACTTCCAAGTGCCTTTCTATCCAAAATATCCCAGTCCTCATCAGACATTGTTGAGGGTTTCTTGGTTTTCCCTTCTAATAGCCGCCATAAATCCTTCTGATAGAGGTAGTCCTCCATCTGCATCTTCCATAACTGATAGTTCTGCCCATTGAACTTCTCAACCTTCAACTTACCCTCGTCTTCTATTGCTCCCACTCAACTATGAGACTCCCACTCAACCGTGAGACTCCCACTCAACTATGAGACCTTCTTGTAGATGATAAATGAACACAACCTTGCTCTGGTATCACTTGTTAGGGTTAGAAGGTAGATATCTAGCAGTTAAATGCAGATTTCAATAAATAAAATAAAGAAATAAAACACATAAAATTATGGTAGAAACAAGATAACACAAAGAACTTAACGTGGTTCACCCAATCTAGGCTACATCCACAAAATCGCAGCCATCCAATGATTTTATTATCTAGTGCAAAAAATATTACAATCTCGCGAATAATACCATACTACAACTCCCCATCCCAACCGCTTATAACAAGCGTTTTAGAAGCTTTTAGAAATTAGAGTTCTACAAAGTCAATTTTTTTCCTTTTTCGGTGACAAAGCAAAAAAGTAGAAACAGGTGAGGATACATGAAGAGTGTACAATATAGCATGATCAGTCACCATATACCAACAGGTCTAACTACCTCCTGTGGATCTTAACTGGCACTTGTATTAGGAATTGATAGGTCGACCTTTTGGTGCAACAACAAGGCCAACAATTGGTAGTAGAGCCGGTCACGGGTTCGAGCCCCTCACTTACGCTGGGGGGGATTATTGCAAGGTGCCGCCCTTGGTCTCCTTATGCTGTGCATGCACAGTGCTCAGGGTTCACAACATGGTCTAACCACCTCCCGTGGATCTTAACTAATGCTTGTATCGAGCATTGACAGGTCGACCTTTTGGTGCAATGGCAAGGCCAACATATTTTAGTAGAATGGCTTCAAGAGGATCAAGAGTGGGTCTACTCTTTACTAAAAAAAATAAAAAAGTAATGGTATTCAAAATTGCTATGTTTAATTAATTTGAAATGAAATATTTAGGTCCTATGCAACATTTTCTAGGAATGAAGGTTAATTAAAGTGGGGATGAAATCTTCGTTTGTCAAATAAAGTATGCAAATAATATGTTAAATATATTAAGTATGGTTTATTATAAACCAATCTACAATCAAACTACTCATGCAATTGTTTTATAGAAAGAAGATGGTTCTAGAAAAGGTGATGAGATAGCTTATAGATGTATTGCCAAAAACTTAATGTTTCTAACTCACACAAGACCATATATTGCTTATTCAATTTTTATTTTCTTAGGTATATGTTTGATCCATCCAAAATATTTTCAAAGGAAACTAAGAGAATATTAAGGTATCTAAAAGGCATTCACTTTTAGTATTCTTTATTACACTTTAAAAAATGTAAACCTAGTTTCATTAATTCTATTTAGGCAGGTAGTTTTGATGACCAAAATTCAACAATTGACAATAGTGTTTTTCACTTGGTTTTGGCTACATGGATCTCAAAGAAGCAATAACACTTATCCTATCATTTACATAACTAGAATACATTATAGTCAATTCAGTAGGTATACAAGCATTATGGCTTTGAGATGTTCTAAAAGAAATTAGGGAGAAACAAATTCAACCTAAAATTTTGTTTGTGACAATATGAGTGCAATAAAATTAGCTAAGAATCTATTTTATCATAGTAGGTCAAAGCATTTTGATTTTAAGTAACTTTTTATTCAAAATTTGGTATAGAAGAAAGAGGTGAAATTAAAGTAGTAGTCAACAACAACTTGCAAAATTCTTCATTTAAGTAAAATTTTAGTTTTTAAAACTTTGAGATCAACTTTTGAGTCCACTTAGCATCAGGGGGGAGTATGTTGGATAAATGATGCTAGCACTACTAAAAATGTACAATTCATTTGGATATTTTGGATGTTATCTTTTAGTAGTTTTTGTTCTAATTTTGAGTCACTTTGACAACAATTTAATACTCTTTTAGAGACTATTAGTATATAAATATTTACAGATAAAACTCTTAGACAAATGCAAAGAAAATTATGCCCATAAAGAAAAAATAGAACACAAACATTTCCTACATTAACCCTATAAGGAGAGAGTTGTGAGGATATAAGATCTAACTTATTTTTAGCAACATATAAAACACCACTTTGAAATAGAATACAAATAAAAGAAAATAACACAATAAAAGAGTGATACAAATGTACCTTGGGAATATGCTTTTAAAAAAATGTACACTCCAAAGCATTGAACTAATGCATTTCTAGTAACAATAGTCACAATATAATATTATGCTCAAAGTCTTAACATATATATTAAATCTTTGGTATTTTGGAGAAAACTCAACAAGATCTCTACCTCTCTCTCTCACTTGACCTCACCCCAAACTTCCAATATAGGGAGAGTCCAAAAGATAGAAAACCACAAATGGTTTTTGGAAACCATGCACCAACTCTCCAAATATGGCATCCAACTTCTTATGGCACAAATTCCAATGCATGTCTCATGATGGATCTCCAAATTAATTTTAGAATATTCCTCATATATCTATCATAGCAATAATGACTTGTTATAGCCTACCCAGGGACTTTGACACCTTATTTTGGCATTATTCTTCCATTCAAAGAAGTCATGATATCTGCAAGGATATTATAAATTTAGTCAAGATTTCAAGCCCACTTTGTAACTCACTATAATCATGCTCTTACATGCATCATAGAATCTATCATAAATAACTCTCACATCTTACAATGTTATACGACTACAAACTTGATCACGATTCCAAATTCAATTTGTAACTTTCTATAATCACGCTTTTACATGCATCATAAAACTTGTCATAAGTAACTCCAACATCTTACAATGTTATAAGATGTTTAGACACATCATGAAGACATTAGATATTCTTACAACTTCTTACACATATTTGAAGACAGCCAATCCATTCAAAAGTACCACTTCAAAGTAGGACAACCCATTTTCTTAATGAGGACAAAACAATAACCAAATTGTCTAAATAATAACATGCTCATCATTACTTTCTTTTTTATTTAGCAAATATAAAATATGACATGACCTTTTTTTTGGATGAAGGGTTTTTATATCAATTCATAGAGGTGGAAAAGATCAGGAGCCAAAAACAGAGGGATATCCATTCCACCAAAACTATTGTGACACGATCGCAACCTCATAAACAAGAAATAAAATTTATAGGCTCTAAACACGTACTCGAAGCTGATAGATTGATCTTGTCGTGAGGAATTTAAATGCGGTGCCGTTGCAGTGGATGAACAGTAATTTTTACGGTGGATGACAGTGGAATCAGTCAAAACTTGTCTGCATTTGGATGTAACGTAGTTCCTAATCTACGACGTGGGGCTACGGGCTGCAGGAATTTCTTGGCGTGGGCCATAGAGTTCTCTGTCTTTTCGCATTTTCTAACTGGAAATGTTGACAAGAAGCCTTGATGTTGCTTTCTCTGATGGAAACATCGGCAAAAAGGTGCCCATTATTGAGATTTGCTGGCAAATCACACCGTCTTTATATAGAACAGGTCGACATTAGTTAGAACGTCCTATCTACTACCTCGTGCCAAAGAGGGAACATCCCTCTCCAATCTCAATAGACTTTGATACTGGGGAAGAAAGCAAATGAACACTAAATTGTATAATTCTGGAAGTCGCTATCTGGTTAATGAATAAGCAGTTCAGAGCTCCATGGATAAGGTGTATTCGGTGAAACTTGTGAGACGGAGAGCTGGGCTTTTGAACATGGTGGCAGGGGGTCTTATAATCCTGGTTTTGCTTGGGCTGTCAGCTGCTGCAACGGAGAATGGGACTGACATCTGTCCGCTGAAAATAAAGGAGGTCAACTTGTTTCCAGGGATGTTTGAACGATGCAGCAGGCAGGGCGCCACAACGAGCCATTGCTGCGAGGCCATCATGGATCTCATCAAAATACTTCTTTTTTCATGGCTCCAGTCCAGTGGGCTCTTCCTGCTACCCAACGAGCGCACGGCCGAGCTGTGCTTAGCCGCTGTCTACAATCACTTGACAGAACAGGGGATCGACAAAGAGGAGGCGATGAGTTGCGAGCTTAAAGCAGAGGACTTTGTCACCAGTTCGGAGTCCTGCAATGGAATCGACAGCCTGAAGGCATTTGAAGGGGTTGTGGAGACCAAGGCCATGCGGAGTAACTGCAACGGGTCCCAGAGCGGAGTATACAAGTGCAACAAGTGCATACAGTCCATGGCTTTGGCGCTCAACCAGTTGAACAAACAGGACCCGGGAGCCGGCAAATCGGACTGCGCGCTCTTTGTAACGATGTACGTCGGGGGGGGCATGAATTCGTTTCAGGATTTGGGGCCCGACGCCCTGTATTGTCTGATGGGTGCGATCAATTTGCCCGCACTGGCACCGACGGCGGCCCTGTGGCCGGACGGTCGGGTGGGTCCGATGCACAAGACCGAGCGTTCCGAAACGAAAATAGGCGTGCTGGTGGCCGTACCGGTAGTTACAACGGTTCTGTTCGTGCTGCTTTTCTACGGGTGTCTGCAGTGGAGTAAGGCGTACCGGCTGGGGATGCGGCGCATAAAGCTCTGGCGGCAGCACCAGCTGCTGAGGGAAAGCGTCGACGCCGGAACAGGGCTCGTGATTTTCGGGCTCGAGCAGATTAAGTCCGCCACGGGGAACTTCTCGGCGTCCAACGTTATCGGAGAAGGAGGGTTCAGCACGATCTACAGAGGCAGCCTGCCAGACGGGTCGCAGATAGCCGTGAAGCGATTCAAGGACTTTACGAGTCGTGGCGACGCCGACTTGCGCCACGAAGTGCACGTCATCAGTAGCGTTAAGCACCGGAACTTGCTGCCACTGAAGGGCTACTGCATTGGCGGCAGCAACGACGACGGCGGGTCCCACGCCCAACTTCTGGTCTACGATTTCATGGCGAACGGTAGCCTGGCGGACTACCTGTTCCGGAACAAGCGTTGCCTGAGCTGGCCCGAGCGGCACAAGATAGCGGTGGGGATAGCGAGAGGTTTGGCTTATCTCCACGAGGACGCCAAGCCGGCTATCCTTCACAGAGACGTTAAGACCGCTAATGTGTTGCTGGACAAGGACCTCAACGCACTCGTCGCTGACTTCGGGTTGGCCAAGTTCAAGCCCGACGACCACGACGACAAGACCCACTACAGCACGCGGGCCGTGGGCACCCTGGGCTACGTGGCCCCCGAGTATGCGCTCTACGGGCACCTGACCGACAAGAGCGACGTCTTCAGCTTTGGGATCGTGGTGCTGGAGCTCATGAGTGGTCGAAGGGCTCTGGCCAACGTGAAGGCGGAGCACATTCACATTTCCGACTGGGCTTGTGACCTGGTGCACAAGGGCTTGTCGGAGGAGGTGATCGACAAGGGTATACGACACTCCGGGCCGAAAGAGAGCATGGAAAGAGTGCTTTTGCTGGCGCTCCAGTGCGCGCACCCGAAAGTGGCGTGCCGGCCCTCCATTTCGCAGGCTCAGACCATTCTGGAAGAGATCGACCGCCCGCAATGCGCCGCCAGTGATAATCCAGAGCAGCTCAAATGGCTCCTTTCTCCCGATGTTGAAGGGAGAGTTTCTTATGGAAATGCCACGCTGGGTGACATATCCATGGATTCTTACTGCGAGGGAAGATGAAGGGGATTATATCATTTTTAAGTGTGATTCAGATGATTTGAAGTCTAGATTGTGTTGTTTAAAGCCAAAATCTTTTGAACGCTTCTTATCCAATTTAAATTGCCCCCCTTCTACTTTTTCTTATTACGAGAGAATCATTCTTTGTTTCTCACAGAATATATTATGAGAGAATCATTCTTTGTTTCTCACAGAATATTGGGGCGTGTTACAAAATGAAGCATAAGAGAATTGAGTTCAATCTTTTATTACTCAGGGTTCTTCCTGTTCGCTTAAGCTTACATCATATTCTCTTCATTCTTGGGTAATAAATATATCTCAAAATTATTCTACACTTTTTATTTTAAAATTCCCTCCCCATATAGTGTGCTTGTGTAACAATGAATAGTTGTAGGTTTTTAAATTTTTGTGGGATTTGATGTGTTTAGATCTCACTTTTTTAGGTGATAGGGTTCTAGGGCTCTTTTTAGGTGCAGGTTTGATTGCTTTAAATCTTGTATATATAGGGGTTTATGACTTATTGGAGAGATCCTAGATATTGTGATGTGAAGTCTTTGGTATGAGAGATAATCCTCTTTCTTCTTTTTTTTTCTATTCATATGATGAGGTAAGTCTTTGTAGGGCCTCAATATTTGTCTTTTTTTATGTTTTTCTTTGGGCACAATTGTATATTTAGTAACCATCTTTTTTTTTTGATATGCAATTTTTCATTATATAATATTAATTAAAATAGGAAATACAAATCGTCTGCAACGCAAAAAAGATATGCCCTCCAGGGCCCAATTCGCTCCAAGCAAATACAAAATTCGCTTGCCACCCTACCAAAAGATTTACTTAACCAGAATTTCGACCTACCCAAAAACCTCCCGAACAACCACCTTTAACCAAGACCCAACAAAAACTACCACCTAGACCAAGCCATAAGCCTTACTTACAAAAAATGATTAAGTTCTACAAATTCAACAAAGTCCGTCTTCCATTCCATGCCTCTAGCCGCCATTAGCTCGAAGAATTTCTTCAGGAACTCCACTGCCACTGCTGCAATCATCCTATGCTTCATGAGCGCGGGACCACTCAAATCCAAGAGGAATGGATACAATTTTATGGCTTTGTCTGAGCCTCTTCCATCTACCACGACTCTCAGAACCTCGTCGACTCCTCCCAACAATTCCTCCCTAAACATCTTCTTGAGTAGCACTTTCGCCTCTGCTTTACCCACATTATTATCTAGGAGGGATGCCAGAAACTTGGAGGAGATTTGCAAATTATCTCTGCCATAAGCGTCGTTCTTCAAGTGCCCAAGTGCCAGGATCATTTTAGTCGCCACCACCACTAAAGAGTCATTGTTGAGGAGGACTCTTTTCAAAAGTTGGTTCGTTATCACCCTGAAAGAAGTTTGATGGATGGCTGAATGCAGTGAGATTGGAGTGTCCGCCCCAAACTTTGCCAACCCATCCACTGAAACTTCAATTACGAACCTTGAGCGCTTGGCCATCTCTTCCCCAACACACACCACACTTTGACTACAAACGAAAACTCACTAACCACAAGCATCAACAATAAAATGCAAAAAATAAGCCTCAAAAACAAGCCATCCACCAAAGCACACTGCCATGTACTAATTCGCCGTCATCAAAACAAATGAGGCACCTCCAAACGTGCCAAAACTTGGCTTAGGACTAATTCCATCGATTTCAATGTACCCTCGCCAGCCTTGGGAAGACCACCATCGCTTCATCATCATGTCATGGGCTGTTTGATGTGACGCCTCCACCTTTAATATAAGGACTCCACGGTGGCACCCAAACTGGCTCACCAACCTACATGGCCTAACTGCCATGCCCCTCCCCCATTTGGAGGGGATGCCCACCCACATTTAGTAACCATATTTTTATTATAAGTAACTATTAAAAGTTAATATATTTGTTTATTTTTTCCTAATAATTAATTATGATGGTTTTCTAATAAAAAAGTGAGTAAAATTTCAAAAAAAATAAATTTAATAAAAATAAATTTGTGAATGGTTTCATGTTTAGCATAAATATATGATTAGATTATAATTTTGCAAGTTAGTCTTACATTGATAGGAATTATGAGACAAACATAAAAAAATAGATGTTCTAACAAGCTTTTTCAATAGAGAAAAATGTCAATGACTTAAAAAACACAAAATGATAGATTAAAATCCATCATTTTTTCTTCTACCAAATGCTCAATAATATTTATATATTAGATTGGTTCCTTGACATTGTAATTATTGACAACATAAATATGAAAAGTGACATCACTATAATATTTTCTTACGATAGTCATATTGAACTGCTTAAAACCACATGGATTAAATCTCTACAAAACTTTTAAAATATACTTAAAAATACCCATGAAATATTTAACCTAGAATTAAAATAAATAGTTTTATTCTTGATCTATTTAGAAAATTTAAGAAAAATATTAAAAACTCTCAAATTAGTTCAATGTTATAATGTACACCTAATAATGTTATAATAGTATGATAGGCCTATTGGAAAGAGAATAATTGGAAACATGTTATGGGTGTCTTGAATCCCACATTAAAATCACAATGCACTAAATGAGAATTTAAGTATGCATTCATTCAATTATTTTTTGTTCTCCTTTGTATCATCATGTTGCTTTTATTTGAGATCTGGAGGGGTCTTTAATTGAATTGAAAATGGTTATAGTTCCATCATCTTTTCCTTCACACCACATTACTACAAATCATTATGGCGATTTCAATTCTATGTGATAAGATTTTGAACAATCAATTAGGAACAATGGTTTACTCCTAGGCGTGGCCATTTTTTGTCAAATGTTGCTTTGAACAACTAGGATCTTCAATTTCAAATTTTATGTGGAATAGATGCCAAAAAATTAATTAGAAACAATACTTTGTTCCTAGACCTGTTGCCAATTTGAGTTAATTGTCACTTCTAACTACAAGGATCTCCTATTTGTAAGGTGGTTTTTTGAAAGAATTTTGAAATAACATTCAAACTCTTCATTAACATCCAATTGCCTTACCCTAGTGGTCTTTAAAAAGTGTTATTAAATATTGTTAATAAAACCCATTATGTGAAGAGGTTAAGGCATTTCCTAAGGTTTGAGCATCATGGAGGAAAATAAGATTTGGTTCCTTTGATTTTACAATACATATAAATCAAGAAAACAAAGAAGAAGCTCATATTAAGAATTGGGCAATCAACATAAACAAAAAATAGCAATTAGTTCTTATTTTATAATTTCCTAAGTTAGTTTGGAGACAATTTTCTATGTATTCCTATATGGAGAGTGGGAACTTGGATGTCTCTCTAGGCCAAAATTAGATATTAAGATAATAAATAATTGTAGAAAGGACCCCTCTCTGGAGGAGATCTTAGGATCATCCTCTTAAAAAATATTCCATTATTTTCTAATTTTCTCTAGAGAGGCTTTGGGAAAGTATTGTGATTATCCTCTTTAGAAAATATTTCTTTATTTCTTAATTTTGTCTAGATAAGATTTAAGAAAACCTTAGTATTCTTGTCTTGAAACAATCTTTCTTCATTTCCTAATTTCATCTAGATAGGTTTTGAGGGGTGAGTATAAGAAAGGAGGCATAGGCTTTGGAGTTGGTTTTTTTAGCAAGGGCTTGGAAGATTATTTATCTTATAAGGGTTTGTAGTTAAATTGGTTCAATAGGAGAAGCTCTTGAAGATTCCAAGTATTTCAAAAAAAAAATATATATATATATATATATTTAAATGAAATAATTATACAACCCAAAATTTGCATTATTAAATATTTATAATTATATTTACTTGAAATATGAAATTAATGTCCCTATAATGATAATCTTGTTATATTATTATACCATTATTATTGAAATAATATAATGGTGGGTCACTTTGAGTAGGCCAACCTAATCCTAATTGCCTAGTGGTGATAGCAATAAAGTTATTGATTCTGATTAGGCAACCACTATGGTCAAAATATTTAAGGTGATATTCTCGATAGATAAAAGCATGGACTTGTGTTACACTTTAGAATAAATGCAAAAAAAGTGCTTTTGTTTAAAAATAAATCTAAAAAAAATAATTCTAATAGAAACTATTTTAATAAATAATAATTCTAGTTGAAACGGTTTCAACCCAAACTATGTGGTGCTTATGTGGATGATAGGTTTTAGACAAAAACTAAAGCTTTAAAAAGCATGGTATTGAGGAAGTATGAGTGGTTTTGACTAGAATAATTTTGAATTTAAAATTATAGTGGTATGATTGTGGTGTTGGTTTATATATGCATTTTGTTTGAAAAATGCAATGTTCCCACCATATATTCTTGTGATACAAATATTTTTAAAACCTAAAAATAATATTTGTTTGATCCAATAATACAATTTTCAAAATTTTAAAATATTTTAATTTGTGCTAGTAATTTATTTTTATTTTCACTACAAGTAGACCACTAATGTCCAAACATAACACTTGTTGAAAATTGAAATAAGTATATACCAATATCTATCAAAAAATTACAAAAAGTATGATGCCCTAGAGGAAAGAAACCTTATCACAAAAATATAATTTTTATATTTATGATTAATAGTTAAGAAAAAAATGGAGTCTCATCTAAAATGTTGCATTTTTAGTATTTGAGTATTTTAGAATTTATTTAAAAATATTATAGTTGAATTTATCTTTGTGATTAATTCTTAATTGATTTAGAGTGATTGCTTGTTCTATTATTTTAATGGGTGATATATAATGTATTTTAATATATATTTATATATTCTCTTTATCAAAATGATTGGAAAATATTGAATCATATGTTAGATGTTTTAAAAAGGATTAAATTACCTATTAAGAGAGATTTGTGGCTCTAGTTATGTGAAGCATAGTGTTGGCGGCTATGAGACACCTCATAAGTCATTTGGGTCATTTCTAGACCCAAATATCTAATATATACCACTTAAATAACCTTAAAACACTTCTAATATGCCTACATAAGATATAAAAGTGTAAATTATTATAGAGGAAAAAGTAAATTTGTGGGAATAAGATAGCTAAGTGTTATTATGAAAGAATATGATGGAAAGGCATTATGAAAAGGCATTAAGAAGATATATAAAGAAGGGAAAGGTGAGAGATAAGAGTGTAAAAGAGTTTGGAATCATATGAATTGAATACATATGAGAATAAGGAAGTGTGGAAGATATATGTGAGAGATATATATGGATGAAGCATGGTGAATAATGATAAGACATGCATAATACATTAAAGTATATTAATATATGATGTTATGGACGTATATATATGAATGTATAAATTCATTATAATTTGGTTTATACTTAGATTGCATATCTAAGTTCTCCCTTTTTATTGCATCACATCAAGGTTGACTACATATAACAAAATATTAAATCTTAGACTCTGGTCAAGGTTTATCTGTCAATATTTGTTTTTTTTGTGGGAACCTTGGTTGTTGTTGCATAAGAAGGGAGATCATACAAAAGAAATAAATTGGTGTTAAAAATTTGAGAAAAAGTGATTTTTAAAAAAAAATTCTAAAATAAATTTGTTTCAATGGGAAATATTGAATAAAGATTAAAGAAGAAAAATGAAAGTTGAATGTGTGAAGAAGATAGTTTGGAGGAAGATTTGGTAAAAGTTATGTAGTGTAATTTAGAATTGAAAGAAAATATAATGGAGTTAAAAAATGAGATAAATGATATTCTTGAAAAAGAATTTGAAAATTTGAAAATAAAAAATGAAGAACTAGAAGAAAAATTGAATAAGATGGAAAAGAAATACAAAAAGATCAAATATCAAATTTGAAAGAACAAAATGATAAGTTAGATCAATTGCTTAAGGAAAATCAATGCGTAAGGTTCAAGCCTACATTATGTAACGTCTCATGTGATACAAATGATTTATGTTATTCATTTGATGAATCATTTGACAAAAGTGATAAAGCTAAAGATTATTTTGATAAAGATTGTAATGTTGGAGATAATGATATTTTTGAATCTACAAGTCTTGATAGGTGTGATGATAATGAAAAAGGATGTTTTCAAAAGGATGTTGGTTTTAAGATGATAAGAATAGTGGAATATGCAAGAAAAGTTTTCAAAGAGTCTATTATACCATTTGTGAAACTAAATAATGAAGGTCCTAGAAATGGAAAAGAAGATGGCATTACATGTACACCAAATTCTAACAAATCTATTCCAAAAATACAATGTTCTCATTGTCATAGAAAATGATATATAAAAGAAATGTGTTGGGATCTTCATCCTTGTAGCCTTTGTGGATTGAAGAATCAGTCTGAAAAAATGTGTTGGAATAAAAAATGGAAGAAGGAATCTATGATATAATATGCAAATGAATTGTGGATGGATTGATGGATCTAATTACCAAAAGATAACATATTTGTTTAAGAGGTTGTATAAGAATAAATATTCATATGTAAAAAATGATAGCAATCAAGAAAATTTTAAATAGTTGAATAGAGATATAGAGCATGCCAAGGTGGGTGTTGCTAAGTGCCCCAAGTAGGTGTAGATGAGGAAGAAGTAAAGCACATGAAGATGGTTTCTATTAAGGAATAACTATAGAAAGAAAGGAAATAATGAAGGATACAAGTTGTTTCACCAAGTTTTCTTGAGGAGAAGACAATGTTTTAGGCTCGGGGAGAATGTTGGTAGGGTATAAAGGGTTATGAGGTACCTCATAAGTCATTTGGGTAATTTATAGATCCAAATATCTATTATTTACCACTTAAATAACCTTAAAACACCTCTAATATGCCTAAATAATATATAAAAGTGTAAAATATTATAAAGTAAAAGGTAAATTCGACGGAATAAGATAATTAAGTGTTATTATGAAAGGATATGATGGAAATAAATTAAGAGGATATATAAAGAAGGGAAAAGTGAGAGATAAGAGTGTGAAAGAGTGGAATTATATGGATTAAATATATATGAGAATAAGGAAGTGTGGAAGATATATATATATATATATATATAGATGAAGCATGATGAATAAATGATAAGACATGCATAATAAATAAAATTTGTTAGTATATGATGTTATGGATGTATATATATGAATGTGTAAATTCATTATAATTTGGTTTATGCTTCTTGCATATCTAAGTTCCCCATTTTTATTGCTTCATATCAAGGTTGAATACATATAAAAAAATATTATACCTTAGACTTCGGTCAAGGTTTTTCTATCAACACATAGGATAATAAACCATTCCCATACCATAAATTCATTTCTAAAGGGTTACTAATTAAATTTGTGAGCAGAAGGGAATATCATAGTTCATTTACTTGTAATTTCTAGTATGTTAAACAATTGTACAATGGTTGGGAAGATTCTATAATGGGTGAGGTGTGTAATTCTACTAAGAATCAAATAGCCTTCCCTTTCATCCCTCCAAAAATAATTTAATACTTCCCAAACTTAATCCCACCCATGTGGATAGTTAATTTTTTTTACATTAAGTAAAAATGTAAGACTTGGTGAGTCATAAGTATATAATAATAAGAAATGGTGTTTCTAAATATGTGAGGTTGTGTACCATTAGATAGATATGTTTTTTCTCAATAGTTATTTCATCCCATAATTTATTCTTACTATAAAGTTATGAAAGAGTATTAGAGAACTACAAATAAAATTTAAATTGGAGTTATTAATTAATACAAGATGACTTAAAGAAGTTACAATTTTAAAGTGCTTGCAAAGATGCAAATAAGACTTAAAGAAGATCATATGTTCTCAAGTTGATGCAAGAAGACTTAAAAATAAGTTACAAATTTAAGTGCTTGCAGAGATGCAAAGTCCAAGTGCACTAATGAAAGTGTATTCAAGTCTACTTGCCTATCATACAATTCCTACAAGCTTATTAAGTGCTACATGTAAGATTCAATGAATACTATTCACATGATGCCAATGTGTCTTGTTCTTATCCCTTAAATGTCTACAAAGTAGAATATATAAAAATATCAAGGCATTGCACAAGATTGTGTTATGCTTACACATGTTCTTCGAATTTATAAATTATTTTGAATTTTTCACTTTAATATTCCACATGTTATCCAAATATTCATGTTTACTTCTATTATTACCACACAAAACTCCATTTTTTTAAAGGTAAATTTCATGTTTTTGTACCTTATAACTCCACAAATTCAATGTAAAGGTCATAATTGCAAACCTCAGACATAGTCATACACACTTTAAAAATATTAACTATGCTTATACTTTCCATTTTATCAATAATTTATTGGATAAGGAGAAATTTCATGCACCTTCATAATTTTTTGTCATTACATGCTTTAGACTTCCAAATTCCTACAAGATTAACAATATATTGTTCTGCGTGGACTTGTGTTGCTTAAACCCATGCTATTTGAACTTGTAATATGTTCATTTTATCTCATAGAATGTACTTCCACTTCCCACCATGTATGTGGATTCATGGCCCAAATTTGTAAGTATTGAATATCCAACCTAGTGAAAAATCATGAAACCAAAAACATTAATTACATGCATGTGTGGATGATAGTTTTATAAAAGTAACTTTACAAGATCATTTGCACACTCTTGCACACCTATTTGTGCATCCTTAGGAATGTTCCCTACCTCCCAAAAAAGAAAATTTCACACCAATTTTTTCATTATGCAAGATAGGGAATTACAATTTTAAACTTCTTAATTTCGTTCTTGATTCACGTTTGTAAGTACTTCTCACCTTAGGGTTTTGATTTTCCCTCTTTATCATTGCATGTGTTTGAGATAAGTATAATTATAATAAGAGTATCTAAGGTTTAAGAGTGTTTTCCTAAGTGTTGTAAATAGTCATACATAGTACATTGAAACCTAGAACAAGATAATTTAAGCCTTCACACATAAATTCATTTAATCCCTACATGTTACTATATTCTATGGTTCTATTTCCATATTACCTTCCCTCAAAAACCTTTTAACATAGAGTGGAATTCATTTACTCATGTATCTTGGAAATTGAAGTTTTCTTCCCACACCCAATATTAAGAGGCTTGTAGACTTTTGGTTCCCATGTGGACATTTGTAAAGCCTATAATTTATTGATTTTTTCTCATGACTTGTACCTCCTTATACCTATATACTAGCGCTTGCACCCATAGGAGGTTCAAAGGATACGTTGATAGAAAATTAAAAGTAAAACTGAAATATATTTTAACATTACATAATTAGTTATATAACACTAGATAAATCTATACATATTTTGACATATTGTTGAGGCATGCTTTTCCATGTCATTGCTTTAGAGCTATTACATTTTATTGTATCAATAAGTTAATTTAATATTAGTATAGGTGGTTGGATAGCTTTGGACTAAAAGTTTCTCGTATGATAGTTTTTTAGAAAGCCTTTATAAAGGTCTTTTGAAAACAATGTAAGTTTAGTGCTACATGTAATTTTTTTTATGTTAATTTCATATCTTTAAAATTAATTTTATTCTATTTTAATTCTCAATAGTGGTATCAAAGCCCACAATGGGATATGTGTGTGACTTTACACCTAAATAAATGTTAATTTATTTGCATTTAAATTATAATTTATTTGTCCTTCAAAAAAACTAGCTAATAAAAATTTAAAATTGATGCTCTTGATGAAGAGAAAATAATGATTTATTTTAATTCTCAATAGTGGTATCAAAGTCCACGATGAGATATGAGTGCGGCTTTACACTCAAATAAATGTTTATTTTTTTGTGCATTTAAATTATAATTTATTTATCCTTCAAACAAACTAGCTAATAAAAAAATAAAAATGATGCTCTTGATGAAAAGAAAATAATGATTTCTATTAATTTTACATATGCACATACACTAGTATAAATGAATTAGATTTAACGATTAATAATTCAAACCATATTGTCAAACTTACAAATAATGCGATGTTTTGGTGGGAGTTTGCCTCCTTATTCATGACACTTTCATTTGTATGAAACATCAATTTCATTTTCATATAAATAATGTTTTCATATTATTTCAAATTATTAGATAATTTACTAAGATTTCAGTAAATCATTTTTAGTAAATCTTTATTAATCAATATATTTTTGAGTAGTGATTCATAAGATTTAATAAATTATGTGAAATATACTTCATAGACTAATTTGAAAGGTATGTGAAAACAACTAATCCTATAATTATAAAAAAGAATAAATAAAAATTAACAAAATAGATTCATGCACGAAAAAATATTTAAAAGATTTTTTTTTCAAAAGAACCCATGTTATATGTTTGGACTAAATATAAATTATTAAAATAGTCTTGTGAGAAAGAAGCAAAAACTTAAATAAAACCAGCATCCTAATGCTCATTTCTTTACAAACTTGACAACTGAAGGAAATTCTTAATCTAGTTTCTTTACAAAATTTTAAACTGAAGGAAAGGCTTGACATTCAATGAATTAAAACAACTCCCAAATCTTTTCCAGACAAAACACTGAAACACGAATCCCCATTCAGCTTAAGCATACTACTACTTGGCTTGTAATAAACTAAAGGCAGCTGAAACATTGACTCAATATGACACCACATGTATCTAATGTATTCCTTCCTAAACCCACTACAACTCCTTTGCTCAAATCAACAATATTCCATAAAACAAAGCGGACAAAGAAAAACATTTTACTCAAAAGACGGGATACCATCTTCTCCATACCCACAACTGCTTTGACTACAACAATGTAAAGGTAGCCAAACATGCATATTTCCACTGTGAATTCAAGTTCTTGATCAGTCTGCACCCTTTACAATTGTCATAATTGGATAAAACAAAAGTATTCCTACTAGAAAGGGTGAGACTGCTTGTACAAAGTTGACCTAAATTCCTATAGGACATCATAGGAACAAAGTTAGTCAATAACTATGGGTGTGTTCTGAAATCCTTTGTTGAAATATTCATTAATGGCTTTAGAATTGACTGAGCTACTATCAAATAAATTCCAAAGCTATGAAAGTTGAAAACTTCATAAAAAAACATCAATCAAATTTATCTCTTTAATATTTAGACAAGATACACAACATTTGCATGCCATTTTCACTATCTTTTTTTAATGAAATATTCTATTACAACTTGAGAGGAGGGGGACCACACACTCAGGACCCCAGGTCACATGAGGGTCTAGAACGATCAACTGCCTTGATCTACCTCATGCTAAGGATTTTTATGGTAAGTTTACTATTGCAAGAGGGTGAAAAGGAAGGGGTATTGATCTACCATTGTCCTTCTATCAACTCAAGGGGTTTAGGTAACCAGATGAGCTAATTCTCGAGCTAAAATAGAAACCCCAACAACTCTCTACCAAAGGACCCCAACACAAAAGACAGATGATAATGCAACACGCTGGTGTCCTAGTCGGGTGCTAGCTTTCGTACGAACATAGAATATGAAATACAGTTAAGACTTAACATAGAACTAACTACAATCTGATAAATAATTTTATATAATGATAGAAAGCATGAAGGAACTAAAATACTAAAAAATGAAAGAAGGATACTTTAACTTAAAAAGGGTTGACAAGAGTGAAAGGTGGTAGAAAATTGAACTCATGATTGGTCCAGCCTCCCGCAAGCTCCACACGAATGCAAAACCTAAACACAACAAAATGGGGAAAAATGTTGGGGCTGTTTCAGGGCTTACCATAGTCAAATCCCCATTTCGGTGTTCCCACCTCCATGGAAAACCATAATAGCC
The DNA here is from genome assembly GCA_007115665.2 of Sequoiadendron giganteum. Classification (NCBI taxonomy): domain Eukaryota; kingdom Viridiplantae; phylum Streptophyta; class Pinopsida; order Cupressales; family Cupressaceae; genus Sequoiadendron; species Sequoiadendron giganteum. Next base: position 571,940,230 of record CM021102.1, on the reverse strand, counting down.
ATGAAATAAAAAATGTGATAAATGAAGTATGGAAAGAAAGTACTATCAAGCAATGGTAACAACTCTATGCTACAAAATCAAATGGCAATGCTAAAATGAAGTGGATATCACCTCCCAAACAAGGTGCTCTCAAGCACGTGAAGGGAGATGAGAGCTTGCAAGTTTGAAAGTGTCACTGTTGTTGCAACAATGAGAGTGAAATCCAATAGAGTAACATGTCTTAGAGCTTCAATAATAGAGAATGATGTGAAAAAATGAAGTGTGTAGCAGCAAGTAGTGTGTAGAATTGTGAAGAAGATTGTAGAAGTTCAAGTGAATGAATTAAGGAACAATTTTAAGGTGAAATGGAGGGAAGGAAGCTATTTGAAGTCGGTCAAGAGGCGTAAGAACATTACACTGCATCACCAATGGTGATTTGTAACACCCCTACAGATTCTAAAGGAGAGAATCTTGTCAAGATGGTAGTACATGCATAGACATCCACATTCCTCACTTGTTGGACTCAAGGGAACACTGAGAGGGGGGGGGGGGGGGGAATTAGTGTTCAACAAATCTTAAACTTTATTACTCTGAAACTTAAACCATTCTATCATTACATTAAAAGAAATATGCAATCATTCAAAGCAAACATTCTTAACACCATGACACACATATTTTTGCGTGGAAACCTAGTTAGGGGGAAAACCATGGTGGAGGTTAATCCATAATTTGAGTACTCAAATATAATTGTTTACAAAAGAGAATGCACTTGCATTTAGGCACATTGCCTAGAGCTCACTGCTCAAAAGAAGAGGCTCACTTCCATACACAAGTTTAGATTAAGACCATTTGAAGGTTGAACTGAGATGATAGCATCTATTTATGCCAGGTTACAGTTCTGGTGAAGCTCATAGATTGAATTCTGGATCTGTAGATTGATTCTGCTCTTCGCACTGCTCATAAATCCAATATCTGCACCATTACTCTACTAATTTTTGCATCACACACATACTCACACATTTCAACACTTCCTCGCTATTAAACACACCTCTTCGAATATCTCCCACACCAAATGATAGAACCGATCTCATATAAATATCCGCTAACAAGGATTTACTGATTCATCAGTCGACTTCATAAGTATTAAGTTACTTTCATCTTGTCGGCTAGATCCGCCACTAATTATTTATGCACATCCTCCAAAGTCGGTTAAGAAAAAAAGAGGACCCAAACAAAAATTAATTGAGCACGAAGATATTTAATTAATTACTCCTTATACATCCACGATTACTATACTCGCCAGGCCGACCTTCTAGCACAAATAGCCAACAAATTAGTGCACCGAATCTTCTAGATCATGTACCAATGAGTGTGCATCAAAAAATCCTTCACCAAGGTATTAAAAACATCAAAAAACCTCCCTCAAAGATATACAACCCAAAATATTTGTCCGGTAAGGTGTTTAGATCAACTTTTATGCCTGTAACTGGATCCCCTATTCTTTACTCTACTCAGCTGGTAGAAACCAGAACTATACTACAGACTGGATGCCATTTAGGTTTCCATCAATGACAAAAAATACAAGCCATATGAAAACAATATCCCCATTTTCCATTGATGGCAAAACTTAGTGAAAAATGACTAAGTGTTAGAATCATTATAGGTATACTGCCAAACTTTTTATTGCACTTTCTCCCCCTGAGATTTATACTGCATTCTCTCCCCCTATAAGGCATTTTTCACTGCATTCTCTCCCCCTATAAGGCATTTTTCATTGCATTCTCTCTCCCTTTGTCATCAATGAAAAAGCATGGAGGCCATATGCCAAAAATACAAAAAGTGAATAGTGACAAAATAGTGACAAAACATGTGTTCAAAATCTTCAAAGCTTAAAAAATTCAACACATATATGCCGATAGTTCTCCTCCTTTGATCAAAACTTCAAAAACTTGAAAAAAATTAACTGGTATCTTTAGAAGATTATCTTATGGTTTTTCTTCACTTCCGGAAGAAATTTCTTCCAAGCATCTATTGTGATTCCAATGATAATGATCAAACTATTATTCTTGGAAGTCTTGTTAACAATTTCAGTTAGAGATTTAGGAATTATAATTGCTTCTTCCAGTTTCTCACCATTCCTCAATATTTCCACCATCTGCTCCAACCTGCATTCGATTAGATCCTTTACCTTCCAAAAATTATCCACAAGAGTGTTCTTGGAGAGTTGAATTTTTGTGTGTGCTGACTGTAGCTCCTGGATTCTTTTCTTGATAGTGCCATCCTGATCCTACAACATGTCAAAGCTTTTTCCAATGCCATTCAATTTTGTTTCAATCTGATCCAGCTTCTCTCTATAATTTCTGACTGCATGGGGCCAATGGATGCAATAGTTGTAGATGCCAGTGGCTGAGTTTATGCATTGCCTTAACTCATTCATTTTATTCTTTAGTTTGGAAAGGGATGGTTTGAATTGCTCCTTCAAGTGAGAGATAACTTCACCAACTTCCTTTTCTTGAGCTTCAAAATTCAATGCTTCTTTGCTACATTCAATCATTTCATTGGGTAGAATATTCTGCAATCTTTCCAATCTAGTCTTGCATTGCTCAACATGAGCATTTAACACACTTAGAATCATGTCTTGATCATATGATGGTTTGATAGACCATAACCTAGCTATTTTCTGCATTCCACCTTCTCCTTGAATAAGCTAATGTAGCTTTTCTTTTGTCAGATCTTCTTCTTCCTCACTACCTTTTTCTAGTTCAGATTCATTTTTCAGTGGATCCTCAATTTCTTCATTAGATTCTTCATCTGGAATATCCACTATTTCTTTTTCTTTTCCTTTTCCCTCAATTCTGGGAACTTTGCTTTCCGGAGGGCTGTATTCAATAATTTCCTTTCCTCTTTTTTGTCCTTTATCAATGCCACCGGAAGAGGAACCGACTTCAATTGATCTTACCGAAAGGGAAATATTGATTGAACCACACTTTTCAAGCACATTCTTAAACAAATTTTCAAATTTTAAATCCCAATTGACTAAGCTCTTAGAATATGAATATATTTGTTTGCATACCGGTTCGTTTGATTTCCATACCACATTGTCGATTTTTGGAAAGAAATTCAAGAAATGCATTACTAAACATGTAATAAAAGTACCGAACCTAAAAGGATAACCTATTTCCTTTTTCAGTTGTACATTCTCCATGATTTGATCCTTTAACAACCCACATAGGTCAAAGTCCTGACCTTCAATTATCATCTTGTGAGAAATGTAGACTGCGCCAGTCGATGTGGCTCCTTCTCGATTTTCGTAGAAGATTTTATATGTTATTCCATGTGCAATATAATTGATTGTTGCAATTATCAGTGCCCTTTGATCTCTAATTATTCCAGTTAGGGTTTCAACCTCTTTGTTCTGGATAAATTTCTTCCTTGGTATATCTTCGACTTTGCAAAATCCAGTCAAATTCTCAATTGCTTCCTTTGAGATGATGTATGGTTTTTCCAAAGTTAGAATATCATCATGTAATCTGCTCAATATGAATTTCACAAATTCCGCATTCTCAAAGTACATAAACTCATTCCAAATATCCAAATTCCCATGTTTAACTTCGCTTAATTGCTTCAATTCATCAGGCAGCAACAAACTCCTTATAGACCTAATCTTTGCACTGTTATATTCATATAGAGTGATGAATCCTTTGATTTTTTCCATTTCCTTTTTTGTATCTAGGGTTTGCAACCACACACCAAATTGTATGAAGAATTCAAGAATAATTTGAAATACGTGATAGATTTTGAAAATTGCCGATGAATCAATTTCACTGCTTTGAAATTCGAGTGCCGAGTGCTCTCCTTCTTTTCTTCTTCGATGCAAAGTGAAAAATGACGGTTTCAACTTGTCTTTTATAGCTCACACACTTGCAATAAATGCATTTTCCCTAAATTTTTGGAAACTCTATTTTCTCAAATAGTGACAAAAAAATATTTTGCAGACCTATGAATTGTCTGAATTCTTTTTGCGAAAGATATCCAAAAATTCTGTACACCATAAATACACCTTCTCGACTATTCTCTTCGTTCTGGTACCATTCATAGATAGGGGAGGAAATATTTTCTTGAAAGACTCCCCCTAGGCTAGTGGCCTGAAATCAATTACCGGAAGAATTACTAGAAGCAATTTTCGGTATGGAACCATTTCCAGCATTAGAATCATTCTTCCTTACCCATGTCTTTTTCACCGAATCTCTGATTTCATCCGTAGTCACTTTTTCTTTTCCTTTATCATTTTTCTCTATATTTCCACCTCTATATACCGGACCTCTTTGTAATGATAGATAATTTCCTACAAGATAGAACTAGGTTAGAACATACATGCAATAATAATAATCCTATCAATCAATAGAATGCATAGGAGAATATGAAAGAAAGGGAATGAAACTAAAAAGATCTCACCCATTCCTACGCTCCATGACTGATTTCCATTGTACCTCCTCAAGCTTGCTGTGATAATGGATGCCTTCAAATTGTGTATGTGAGCAAACTTTTAAATATCTAGCCCTAGACAAAGCTTTGAAGGATTTGTGTTGAAAACTCTATGCAAACTAGAAATTTAATTTTATTATGCAAGGTATTAAATAAGCCTAAGATGATATGACAATTGATAATAATGAGATTACCAAAATGATAAGAGATAAATAATAATCGATCTCGAAAATGAGATCAAGATTGCCATTTTATAGAAAGTGCAATCTTGAACGGACAGACGAGATGAGAGATTCAGAAATGCCTTAAAATCAATGGTTAAGATTCAAAGTGACAACTCTCAATTAGGGTTAGGGCAACAATCCCCAAATGTGTGGACAAGATTTAATTTGAGAAATTAAATCAATGGTGGAGAATAAACGTGACGATGAGATGAAATTAGTAAAAATCAAAAGATAAAGATTGAACAAGAAGAAGATATTTAGAAAATCAAGTTATTTTAGAAATAACTTACTTTGTGGAGAGAAATGCCATTTTGAAATTAATATTTTAAATTAATTCCAAAATGATGAATTCATATGATAGTAAATAATAATAATTTAAAATTATTTACTTGGAAAGAGGGAAGTTGCCAATTTAAATAAAATGCTTTTATTTAAATTTAGAAAGAAAATCAATAAGACAATTTAATAATTAAAATTATTCAATTGTGGAGGAAAATTAGAAAGTGGGTAATTTTAAATAACTGATTTTATTTAAAATTAGAAAGAAAGTTGGTGAGGATAATAATTAAATAAATAATAAGAATTTATTTAATTATGAGAAAACATAAATAATTAATAACGTATTAAATAAATAAATAAGATCTATTTATTTAATAATCATGAGGAAGTAATAATTAAATAAATTTAGGAATTTATTTAATTATAGAGTGACATAAGCAATTAGCAACATATTTAAATAATAAATGTAATTTATTTATTTAAATAGCCAGGAGGAATAAAAGACGTGAATTAATCAAATAATTAAGAATTATTTAATTAATAGTTGAAATTGGACTATAGGACATAATTAAATATTTTAATTATGTTGAGATGAAGCATGATATAGAAGAATGTGGTTTGCGGGTCTAGGCCATTTTTATGTGTCTACACTCTTCTGTCTACATTTTTGTTTATGTAGAATCTTGCAATGTGACCATACTTATTGCAATTGTAGCACACAATTTTTTCTTGTCTATTCCATCGATTTCTTCTTGATTTGCATTGATTAGCAACATGCCCAAGTTTCCCACATGTATAACATTCAACATTTCTTCTATCAACAGAGTAACTTGACACATTTCTGCATTCAATTGATTTATGATCAAACTTATTGCAATTGAAACACTGACCAGAGAATGATGAAACTTTTGATTTCATATTGCTTCTGCACTAAGCAACCATATGACTGAACTTATTACAAGCAAAATAATACCCATTAAAATTTTGTGCATTAGGTTGTCTTACCGGATACCTTCCGTTTTTGTTTTGTCTGAAATTATTTTGTCTTGATTTGGAACTTTCTCCCTTTTCATATCCAAGACCTCTCTTATCATTTCCACTCTTCTGTCCTTGAGTTAGCTCATCAAGTTTCATAGCACTGATCTTAAACTTTTCTTTGTATTCATTTGCAACGACAAGATCATTCCTAAGAGTAGCAATCTGCTTACCAAGTTCTTCTTCATTGTTTCTAGATCTTTGTAATTCACTTTCCAACTGAGTGAATTCCCTATTTATTCTACTACATTCATCAGATTTCTCTTTCAAGGTTTGAGCAAGATTTTCTTCATTTTTATTCCTTTCTTCAATCTCTTTAGTCATCCTCATCATCATAGATTCCATCTCATGTTTTAGGTTTGTATTACCTCAGGCAAGCTTTTCACATTCTTCAGTTATTTCCTTCAAGGTTTGATTCAAGTGAGAATCATCCATATTTTTGGTCTCCTTCTACTGTATCTAATCACAGAGATCCTTTCTTTTCTCCCTGGATTTAACAATCTAATCTTTCAATGATTGAATGATTTTATCAGCATCTCTAAGATTTTCTTTTAATTCCTTTACTTCTTCTTTAGACTGATCAAGGTCATCAAGTGCCACCAAAAGTTGTTGCTGAAGACTAGGTCAGAGTCCATCACATTCCAAGATCCACCTCAAGCTGCTAAAATTCTTTAGAGGAACTGTGCTTTGATACCAATTGTTGGACTCAAGGGAACACTGAGAGGGGGGGTGAATCAATGTTCAACAAATCTTAAACTTTATTACTCTAAAACTTAAACCATTATGTCATTACATTAAAATAAAGATGCAATCATTCAAAGCAAACATTATTAACAGCATGACACAAATTTTTGCATGGAAACCCTATTAGGGGAAAACCACAGTGGAGGTTAATCCACAATTTGAGTACTCAAATATAATTGTTTACAAAAGAGAATGCACTTGCATTCAGACACACTACCTAGAGCTCACTACTCAAAAGAAGAGGCTCATTTCCATACACAAGTTTAGATTAGGACCATCTGAAGGTTGAACTGAGATGATAACATCTATTTATGCCAGGTTACATATCCGATGAAGCTCATAGATTAAATTATGGATCTGCAGACTAATTCTGCTCTTCACTCTGCTATGCTCAGCTCATAAATCCAACATTCACACCATTACTCTACTAATTGTCACATCACACACATACTCACACATTTCAACACTTATTCACTATTAAACACACCTCTTCGCATATCTCCCACACCAAATGATAGAACCGATCTCATATATATATCCGCTAACAAGGATTTACTCATTCATCAGTCGACTTCATAAAGTATTAAGTTAGTTTCATCTTGTCGGCTAGATCCACCACTAATTCTTCATGCGCATCCTCCAAAGTCGGTTAAGAGAAAGAGAGGACCCAAAAAAAACTTAATCGAGCATGAAGATATTTAATTAATTACTCCTTATACATCTGTGATTACTATACTCATCAGGTCGACCTTCTAGCACAAATAGCCAACAAATTAGTGCACCGGATCTTCTAGATCATGTACTAGTGAGTGCGCATCAAAAAAATCCTTCACTAAAGTATTACAAACATCAACAAACCTTCCTCAGAGATCCACAACCCAAAATATCTGTTCGATAAGGTGTTCAGATCAACTTTTATGCCTGTAATCAAATGCCTTGTTCTTTACTCTGCTCAACTAGTAGAAACCAAAACTATACTGCAGACTGGATGCCATTTAGGTTGCCATCAATGACAACACTTACAAGCCATATTCCAACATCGCTAGCGTCCCTAACAAAAATTCCCCCACCAACACTACAGACAGTTGCGAAGTGTGTGGAAGCATAATGGATGAAGTGGAAAAGCATCAATGGGTTTAATTTTTCTAAGGTGAGGGGATGAAAATGGGGAATTCGCAAGGGGTGAAAATTCAATGCATTACAACAACTTAATAAGAATGCAAGAAAATATAAAAGAAACTAAAATACAAAAAAAGTACCCTATATCCCTAAATTTCCTCACAGTCCCACTTTGTTATACAAAGAGACCAAGTCTAAATCCCCTTGTATATTTCCATTAATCAAATATGGTGTCTTGAGTAGTTTACAACTGCAATAATATCCTTCTTAAAACCCCTTATAGGAGTTGTGAAATATCAATTGCTTGTATGCTTCCTAGCTTCCATTACCATATCAGACAATAAATTGCCCATTTTAGGCGAGTTCACGTGGGCTTTCAAATTTTTCTATTTGGAAGACAAGCCTACCATAGAAAGCCACATCCATTCATAGCTGAGTTAATAAAAAAACACTTTGCAAAATTTAAATGCATGCATACTTTCCATGTTGGGAGCTACATGTCTTCCAAGTTACGTTCATCCTAAATAGATTAAAGTAGTAGCTATAAGAGAAAGTTGTTTGACGTTGGCTGCCCAAACATATAGGGTTCCTATTGTTAGCCGTGAAGGATAAATTTTTTGAATTAAGAAACTTCTATAGATGTTTCTACTTCAAATTAAGAAACATCTAATTCAAATAGAAGCTTCTAGTATTATTTAGAAAATTCTCATTTGAAAGTTTCCCCACTTTTATAAATACGCCAAAAATGATCTCTCCTGTAGAGATGAAGATTTTATTTTGTATTGGAGCTTCTGCAATAAAAATTATTGATCCTTGCCCCATGGTTTTTCCTCCACATTGGAGGTTTTCCATGTAATCTCTGTGTTCTTTGCACTGTTCTTATTTTGATATCTATTTTTGTTTTTGTGTATTTATTTTATTGCTGCTATTATCATACATACTCTAGTTTAAATTTCATAACAACTGGTATCAGAGCACCAGATTGCTAGAAGATTTGGTGTATGTAGGTTTTTTTTTGTTGAGCAGCATGGAGGCCACAATGAGTGACATGGAGAAGTTAAATAGGGCTACTTTTTCCCTATGGAAATCCCAAATGGAGAATATACTGATTTTGAAGGATCAGTATTTGCCGATCAAAGGACTATCAAAGAAACCCACATCAATGGCAGATGAAGATTGAAAAAAGATGGATAGAAAGGAGATTGCAACCACCCGTCAATATCTCGTTAAGAATGTGTATTTTAATGTTGTTGAAGAGAAGACAACATAACTATGGAAAAATCTTCATGATCTATATGAGAAGAATACAACCTCAAATAAAGTCTTTGTGATGAAAAAATTATAATCTCAATATGAAGGAGGATGCTTCAATAGCGAAACATTTAAATGAGTTCAACATAATTACTAGTCAACTCACCTCTTTTAAAATCATTTTGGATAATGAGATTAGAGTCATCTTATTAATGTGCTCAATTTCAGACAAGTGGGAGGACCTAATCGTAGCTATTAGTACTTCGACACCTGGAGGAAATTTGAAGTTTGATGACGTTAGTACCAGTTTAATGAATGAGGAGCTGCACCGTAAATCAATGACAAAAAACCAGGGAGGAGAAGCCTTAACCCTAGCTAATCATGGTAGGAAATTTTATCAGAACCGACAAGGGCGTTCGAAGTCAAGAGATAGATTGAAATCAAGAAGAGGAAGACTCACTTGCTATCATTGTGGCAAATTGGGACACATGAAAAGAGAATATCAAGTCTGGAAGCGAGAACAAAAGGAACAAAAATCAGCCAATGCAAATGAAGAAACTACTATTGTTGCATCAGATGGTGAGGTATTAATTACTGTTTCATATGAGGATGCATGCCTTTGTACTTTTAATCATGATATTGATTGGATTTTAGATTCTGGAGCCTCCTACCATGCTACCCCAAGCAGAGAATATTTTATTTCTTATAAATCTAGTAATTTGGGTAAGGTTCGCTTGGGTAATAATAATTTATGTAGTATTGAGGGAGTGAGAGATGTTTTAATAAAAATGGAATATGGTTGTAGTTTAATGCTTAAACAGGTTAGGCATGTACTAGAGCTTGGAATGAATTTATTTTTAGCGGGAAAGCTAGATGATGAAGGATGCCATATAGTATTTGGCAAGGGATGCTGGAAAATTGTAAAAAGGCTCATTGGTTGTTGCAAAGGGGCATAAAATAGGCACTCTTTACATATTAAATTCGAAGTTGCAAAAGTTAGATATTGCTATTGTTGCAGAGAAGCCTACAACAAATTTGTGGCACAAAAGACTTGGACACATGATAGAAAGAGGCCTGAAAATACTTGATGAGCAAAAAATTTTGCCTGTAATAAAAGGTACAAAATTTAAATTTTGTGAACATTGTATTTTGGGTAGACATAAAAGAGTGTCATTTTTAAGGAAAAATTCAAAAAGGAAGACAAAAATATTAGATTTGGTGCATTATGATGTTTGTGGCCCAATTAATATAAAATCACTAGGAGGGGCTTCTTATTTTTTAACTTTTATTGACGATGCATTGAAAAAGGTGTGGGCTTTCCCTATTAAGAGCAAGGATCAAGTTTTAGATGTTTTTCAAAAATTTCATATGGTTTTTGAAAGGGAAACTAACAAACTATTGAGATGTATTAGAACAAATAATGGTGGGGAGTATTGCTCCAAAGCCTTCGAAGATTATTGTAGTAAACATGGGATACGACATGTAAAAATAGTTCCTTTCACCCCACAACAAAATGGAACAACTGAGAGAATGAATCAGACAATAATGGAGAAGGTGAGAAGTATGCTTTCAGATTTTGGTTTGCCTAAACATTTTTGGGAAAAGGCTGTCTGAACTTCTTGTTATTTAATTAACCACACTCCCACGACTTCACTAGATGGAGGCATTCCCGAAAAGGTATGGACCAGTAAGGAGTTATATTATTCCATTTAAAAAATTTTGGTTGTGAAACTTATGTGCACATTCCTAAAGAACATAGGTCCAAGTTAGATGAAAAATCATTGAAATGTATTTTCTTAGGATATACTGACAATGAGCTAGGTTATCAGTTATGGGATCCTCTAAAGAGAAGAATTATCAAAAGTAGGGATGTTATTTTTAATGAAGGACAAATGTTTAAAATTTCTGACAAAAGTGTGGAGATGCAAAAATTTATTGAAATTAAAGGACAACAAGAGAAGCAACAAGAAAATATGCCACCATTACAAGAACCCACTGCTGGAAATAATGACCAGCCATTACAACATAATGGAAATGAGGAACAACAAGAAGTAGAAACTGTGCAAGAGACCTTACAAGAGATTCTACCTGAAAACATCGTACCACAGTTGGTTCATAGATATTCTAGGCTGAGTCATAAGTCTTCACAAAGATATCCTCCCTCTGATTATATTTTATTAACTAATGCAGGTGAATCTAATTATTTTCAAGAAGCTTGTAAAGTTGAACATAGTAAAGAATGGAAGAAAGTAATGGAGGATGAAATGGACTCTTTGCTGGAAAATAGAACTTGGGAGTTGGTAAAGCTTCCAAAAGGAAGAAAAGCCCTACAAAACAAATGGGTGTACAAGATCAAACATGAGGGTGATGAGAAAAAGAGATACAAAGCAAGACTGGCGGTGAAGGGATTTGCTCAGAAAGAAGGTATTGACTTCAATGAATTTTTTTCACTTGTTAAAATGTCATCCATTAGAATTATTCTTGGTCTTGTTGATGCTCTAGATTTGGAATGTGAATAGTTAGATGTAGAGACTGCCTTCTTTCATGGAGAATTGGAAGAGGAAATTTATATGGAGCAGTTAGAAGGTTTAAAAATAAAAGGTAAAGATAACTTGGTTTGCAGGTTGAAGAAGAGCCTCTATAGGTTGAAACAAGCACCTCGCTAGTGATATAAGAAATTTGATTCATTTATGTTGGAGCATGGTTTTAATAGACTAGAGACTAATCATTGTGTCTATATTAAGAGATATGACCAAGACAAGTACATTATATTATTGTTATATGTGGATGATATGTTAGTTGTTGGACACGATAAGAATATGATTAAAAAGTTGAAGAAGGATTTGGGTAGCCGGTTTGCAATGAAGGATTTGGGTCCAACACAACAAATATTGGGCATGAAGACCATTCGTGATAGAAAGAAGAAAAATTGTGGCTTTCACAAGAAAAATATATTGAGAAGGTGCTTGATAGATTTAATATGAAGGATGCCAATCCAGTTGGTGCACCTCTTGCTTCTGATTCCAAATTGAATTCTGATTCATGCCCTTGTGATGAAAAAGAGAAGGAATAAATGAAAAATATTCCTTATGCTTCAGCAGTTGGTAGTTTAATGTATGCCATGGTATGCACAGGGCTAGACATTGCACATTCAGTGGGAGTAGTTAGTAGGTTCCTTTCCAATCTAGGCAAACAACATTGGCAAGCGGTGAAATGGATGTTAAGATACCTCAAGGGTACTAGTCATTACTATTTATGTTTTGGTCATAATGATATGGTGCTTGAAGTATTTATAGATGCAGATATGGCTGGAGATGTGGACACTAGAAAGTATACCATTGGTTTTCTATATATATTTGTAGGTGCAACGGTGTCTTGGGTATCTAGGCTACAAAAACTAGTAGTTGTCTCCACAACAGAGGCAAAATACATAGCTGCAATTGAAGCATGCAAAGAGATGTTGTGGATACAAAGATACCTTGGAGAGTTAGGAGTAAAACAAGGCAAGTATGTGCTATGTTGTGACATTCAAAGTGCCATTCACTTGGCGAAAAACCTATCCTTTCACTCACGAACCAAACACATTGACTTAAGGTATCATTGGATTAGGCAGGTGTTGGAGGAAGGACAACTACACTTGGAAAAGATCCATACAACTGAGAACGCTGCAGATACACTTACAAATATTTTTCCAAGAGCCAAGCAAGAGTTATGTAGGATCTTGGCAGGCCTGTAGATGACTTGATGGGTAGGCTTGGGCAAGAATCAATAGAAAAATGATCATCTACAATTGTAGTTTGTTATCCATGAGCCTTTCATTTAGCTTCAAGTGGGAGAATGTTAGTTGTGAAGGCTAAATTTTTCAAATTAAGAAACTTATATATATGTTTCTACTTCAAATTAAGAAACATATAATTCAAATAGAAGCTTCTAGTATTATTTAGAAACTTCTCATTTGAAAGTTTCCTTGCTTTTATAAATATGTCAAAAATGATCTCTCCTATAGAGATGAAGATTTTATTTTGTATTGGAGCTTCTGATGTAATGATTTGCTGCTACAATAAAAATTATTGATCCTTGCCCTGTGGTTTTTCCTCCACATTGGAGGTTTTCCACGTAACCTTTGTGTTCTTTGCACTATTCTTATTTTGCTATCTATTTTTATTTTCTTGTGTTTATTTTATTGGTGTTGTTATCATACATACTCTGGTTTAATTTTCATAACACCTATTGCCTACATCAAGCCTGGAATTTTTCCCGGTCTTCATATGTACAATGATCTTAGTATTGACACCAGAAAATACTGCAGGTAAGTATCTGAGGTTTAGGATCTATACTTTTTTATTTTTTATATATATTCTTGTTATTGTGTTATACAGGGAGAATTTGGAGATGTTAAGGCCATATATCAAGATGATGAAAAGAGAAACCCACACAAAATTTATAGGAAACACTTGGAGTTTCTAAAATCAAGGCGTATGGAAAGAAATTTGGGAATCAAGCTAAAACTGAAACATAAACTACCTTTAACAACAGTAAAGAAGAGGAAGAGACACTCTTTTACTTCCAAAGATACCACTTCCATTATGTATACAACATATGCTCTCAGAAACAAATATTCAGTTACTTGGCTAAAAATATGAGAGCCAAGTTATTTATAGACAACTTTGACATTAGTAATATTTCAACAACTTGATTTTTTAATAGAAGTTTAATCATCTAGTTTCAAATTTTGCTAGAATTCCATGGCTTTTGACATTGAATAGAAATAAAAGGTTCCTTAAAGAATCCGTATTAGGAGTACATTAACAACCTGCAGGTATTTTGCTAGTAGAATAACATTCTATATGTTAATCATTTATTATAATCAGAAATTTTTAAGAGGCCTAAAAAGTTTGTTCTTTTTTATTTCATAATTAGACAACCAAAACCAGTGTTAAAATACCTAGGACAGAACTTGAAGATAGCAATGGGGTTTTTCAACCAAGAATTTGAACAACGATATTAGGGTGAAGCTATTGGTGTCATGCTCTGCACACAAAAAAACAACCATGCTATCAAAGTTGCTCTTATCGTCTGCCAAACCCCTTCCCTCATTCCTAGCTCTATTACACAAGAGAAAAGACAATAGATCTTGCTCAACATAATTTCAATACAAAGAGTACCGAAATTTCAATGTTTAGCAACATAAAATTTTGCACTATTTATTTGATGTGAGTGACCCTCAACTTCCTTAGCTCCTCCAACCATGGTATGCCATTACCTTTGCTGTAACTAGTAATAGTGTATCAAAATTTATTTATAGGAAGCCAAGGCAGTGATCAAAGGGCGGTGAATGCAAACAAATTCCCACAACTAACAAAATTTATTGTAAAGGTAACTATCCAAGCCAAGAGCAATGAATTTGATGGAGTTTATTGATGTGGATTTGTTGCAGATTGATGTGCATTTAATGCAACAAAGATATTGTATATTTTTGAATGACAATTATATAATTCTGCTTTATGATGAAAAACAAATTACATTTATTTGATCTTTGCATGCATAGTCTATTATTTTTTAACCATTTTTGGTAGAGTAGACTTGTTTACCAGTGATAACACTTTCAGCCAGGCAACCATTAAATTGTTACATGGCGTGAGACAGGTTTAAGAGTGAAACGTGGACTGGCAAGTCCACTTATAAAATAACCTATTGGCTAATTATGGTTTTGTGAACCTTAGGTGGATGTTTGGAAAAAAAATCACTCCACTAGCCTATTTCAATATGTATAGCCCCATAATATTTGCACATTGTGGAATTTTGGATTCTACATGCACATTTAATTTTTTTCTATTTTCTCACTTTCCTCCACCCTTCACATTTTTTTTAAGCAACTATTTGTTCACCTAGCATCCTAGGTTACCCATTCTAAATTATATTCTTTACTAAGGCTTCATATATGTCATATCCTAAAACCAAAGAGAGAAATTATAGGTTAAAGGGGGAAAACCCCCTTCCAAAATTAAATTACATTGGGTGATGTGTCAATCATAGATTAAGGCCATGTGAGCATGGTATAAATTTTAAAGATAATGTATGTTGAAATTAGGATAATTAAAGCTAGAAGCATAGAAGATAGTGGAATTGTTCAAGTTGTTACATTTTTCATATATCAATTCAATCTCTTGAATTGGCCATTTTTTTGTTAAGCACTGCAATGTTCAAACTCATATAATTATTTGTATCAATGATGAAGTCTTCTTAGACATCATTTCTGAGATCACCAAATACTACATAATTCTTTACCAACGATCTTAATTTATGTTAACATAAATTTATAAATATAAGTTGGCTATCAACATCATAGCCATCTAGCTCAATATTATCTAAGACACTCTTTAGGAGTGATTTTTAAACAAAAAAACTGATTTGATTACCCTATTGAATAGGCTAGTGGGAAATTCAAAATACAAACATTTTCAACCATGGATGCTCAATCAGATTTCTGTTATTTTATAAAATAAGGTCATAATTGATCGGTCAACCTTCATTAGTGAAAATATACACAAGCACTTATTGAAGGTTCAAGAAAGAAAGAAATTATATGTAACCTCCTACTTGGTATATTTGATGGTGAGAAGATCCATATTTTTAAGATTATATATAGAAGAGTGATTGCTACAAATCAACAAAAGGTTTATGAATATTAATTTCAACTTGAGTTCATAGAAAGATTGAGGAATTTTAAAAGGGTTAATCACTCTTTCATCTTTCATTTGATCAAACTAATGGAGAATGACATAAATATATGAATGTCCCTTGAATACATGATTACTATTATAAGATTGGGGAATTGATTTATTTAGTTCCCAACTTGTACATACATTAGGATAGGTGGGTTTAATGGAGCACCTTAAAATTTACCAAAATAGTTGAGTGAAAAAATGGTATTGCTTAAAATCATAAAATAAATTTGTGAATTTCATAAGGTGTTATCAAGAAAGCATAGGCCAATTTTCTATTCCCCTAGATTAAAATATTGGTGCCTTTTCATGCACATCTCTATTGCATGCAAAAAAACTATGAAGCTAAGATATTTGAACTGTATCTAAAAATTCATGACAAGGGATTTAGGTTTGATCCAAAGGGTCCAATGAAGAAATATGTAAGATATTTATACAAACATTAGCCTAGCCTTGAAGATTTTTGGGCTCATTATGATGAAAAACATGAGTTTAGGAAAAGGAAAGTTTCTAAACTCATAAATTTTGAGATCAAAGCATTCACAATTGTAAAACTTCCCAAAAGCATTTATCATGATGGAGATGTACTAGAACTAGTCTACAATAATGTCTCAACCTACCTATCCCAAAGATGAACTAATCTATTAAAGAGGAGACTTCCTTAGAGGGAATAATCCAAAAGGTTATAGCTAAAAAATAATATGAAGGACCCTAATTTTTACAAGAAGGAAACCTAAAGAGATAAAATCTACATAGCCTCCTACTAGGAAAAACAAAGTAACAAAAATCTAAAAGTATCCATCTACACAAGATACCTTTTTCTGGCTGGAAGCTTGAGTTTTTTGGGTGTTGTCATTGATGCCAACCCCTTATATGAAGAGAATTTTGGAATGTTGTTGGTGTTGATGATGTCAACCCTAGCATTAGAGTTGTTGGAAGGCCAAATTTGTTGATATTGATGTCAACATAATGTTGTTGGTGTTTTCATTGATGTCTTACTTCAGTATAGTTGCAGAAGTTGTGTTAAGATAAATAGTTGGATGTGCTATAGTTGATGAGAGATGTTAGTAGTGTTGCTGATGAAGTTGGTTCACTTGGTTTCTAAGTGCTTTTGATAAAATTTGAATAAAAGAGAGTTCAGTGTGATAGAGTGGTGTTTAGTGTTCTTATCTACATTTATTCATGGTTGAAGATATTCTTATGTGGTTTGGATATGATGATTAGAGGTGTTCATAGGATCTATACCCAGAGTTTTAGGTCCTAGATCATACTAGAGTGGAAGATGTGTTTGATAGTATGTCTTTCTGGTGAAATAGGGTGTCTGAGAGAAATGAGATTGCTCCAAATTTCTCCACAGTGAGGGTTATTGGCTTGCAGATCTGGGAACATGCTTATATTATCCGTATCTACCTTCCCTTAAGTTTTAAGTGTTGTGGTGTTCTACAAGGTTGTTTGGTGTGTTGGATGTCTGTGCTAGTGTGTCTGGTTGCATAGAATAAATGCATTCTTAAGTTCAGGTGGTTATAGTAATAGTGGCAAATATTTTGATGATGTGGAATATTTTGAGATGTTATTGTGTGGTCCATGAGATGTTTCTAGACCTGAAGAGGTGTGCTTGTGGTCACTTATTAGTGTTAGTGCAGGTTTGGCTGACCTAACGTGTTAGTGCTAATTGTGGAGGATGATTGTTGTTTTTGGAACTGTTGAGAAGTGTGTTGGTGTATATTTAGGTCCTAATTTAGTTGTGGCTTGGTATACCTTCACTTCTTACATCGTGGAAGTGTTGGGTGGTGACCTATTTGATGTTACACAATTGAGGTACATACGTTTCTTTAAGGCCAACCTAATTGAGATTGTTTTAGGTTGTGGATGGTATAAATACAAGGCAAGTTGTTGTGTGGATAAAGTACAAAGTGTATGTGATGCCTCATCCATCTAGTGTTACTGCTAGTGCTATCATAACAATCATGATCTGGTGAAGAATCAAAATATATACACCTCCATGTAAAAGCCACCATAGCTAAATTCAACCCTTTCCATATCATGGTAGATCATGGTCAGTGCAATAATACTAAATGGCTAGGACCTCCTCCAAGGTCCTCCCCTTGTCATGGCTCATAATTATACTCCAGAAGGGTAGTCAAAGTATGCAATACACATCCTCTAGTGTCACTGTCATCTCTACCATCAGAAGACAAAAGGTAGAGGTGTCAACATCCCATCGCTCCATAAGTTCCATTATCATGGCTTCATGATATCTCATGAGAAGTATGGTGTACACCCAAAATAAACTATTAGCACATAAGTGGCGTTGCTCTACAATTAAGACTAGTGGAGCCTGATCATGAAGAAGTGTGAATAAATGCCCTCCCAAGTTCTCCTACATATGTGGTGGACCCTATCATTTCAACACAAAATAGGATTACTTCATGCATTCAAAGATAAATCGACATAAAATACCAAATTACATGTTCTAGAAACTTGTGCATGGTTAGGGGTGCCCATGTTGGTTTAGGGCACCCATACTGATTAAGGGAACCCTCAAGGGTCTAGGGTGCCCATACTGGTCAGGGGTGCCCCATTTTGTTAAAAATTAATTAAATCACCTAGAACAAATCTGCTACCTACAAGGAAAGTGAAAATGTGGCATACCTCTCAAATTGGTATCCCTCACGTGATGTGCTCCCTTAGGGCCTCAAGCCTTGGTGTGTGAAATGGTATCATTTTGAATTTCTCACTCCTTGGCATATTAGACTTATCTCTCAATGCTCTCAAACTGTAAAAGTGAAAATGAATGGAAAAATGGTAAAAAAATTATAAATTATAGCTAAATTTGGTAAGATATCACTCATACCATGTTATATTAAAAACAACATAACTTGGGCTTGCAAACTCTAATTTATGTGTCATTTGTTGTTTTGGAATCATGGTTCCAACCTCTTTTATGTTGTATAATTTTTGGTACTTCGTGTTATGTTACCATGATCCTACAAAAATAATTTTCATCAAAACCTTAATTATTTCAACATGGTGAGATAGCTACCCTATTTCCACCTCCATAAAGAAAGAAAAATCAGGGGGCATACATCTACCCTCTAATTTAATTCTCCTTAGAAATATTGGACTAACACATTTGTTTGTATGTGTAGGATGATTTGGAATTTCTAAAAAAATGGTTTTGTGAAATGTGGTTCCTAATATTATGGTTTATAGATTACTACATTGGGGGCTTTGTTTTGCATCCTCTATAGTATCCTTTTGGGTATCCTTTTATGATATGCTTTACTTCGGTACTTTAGCATGCATATACATGCAATGTCATATGACTGCTAAATTGGAGGCTAAATGTAGCATCATAAATTATACTCCCTTTAAGGAGAAATTACAAGTTTAAGCTCTATTTGGAACTTTCTTTAGTAACCTTTCCATTTATGCACTTTTAGAAACTCCCTAGCCTTAACATTTCCTATCAACTTAGGATAATGTGTTAGTACTACCCTAACAAGTTTTTTATCGATCAAATATCATCAAATTGACCCTGAGAAGTGCTCATGTGCTGGATAAGTCCCGATTAAAGAATACTATAAACACGTAAATCAAATTTGGTTGAGTGTAAAGGAGCTGGACAAGGGTTCCCAATACCCTAATCTAGGTATTCTTCTTGACAAATTTGATTTCTCATTTTTTTGATCTCTAGTTTCGGAGATGTTAATTCAAATTTGGGCCTTAGTAGTAAATTAATCCCAAAAATTAAAATTAAATGAGTTGAAATACAATTTAATTTATTCCTAAGTTCCACTATATAAACATGAACTATTATTTCAAATAAAAAGAGGAAGCACTTAATACAAAAAAACTTTGCCAAACTTTATCCATTTTTGCAAATCTACAAAGTGAATTTAAGAATTATTCAAGTTATCACAATGATTAGAGTTTGATTCTAGTGGAAGGACATGGTAGAATCTAGGTTTTGGAGATATATTTGGCTTCTTTCAAGCACCTAATGACTTGTTTTTAGAGTGTTCTCATCTTTATACTTTAATACACTTGCTGCTTGAAGCAAGATATTTATGCATTTAGATATTCTTGAGGGTCTTTTACTTTATCTTTGGTTGATATTGTTCATGTCATTTAGGAATTCTTCTTTAACATGTTTGAATAGGATTTTTCTTATTTTAGCTAATTATAACCTTATATGCATTTAAGGTTAAGAGCAAACACATTTATCAGTTAATCAATTGACTATTTATGGAGGTAGAAATAACAAAATGGGGGTTTTACCAAGGAAAAATCCCATATAGCCACCCCTTTTCCCCTCATTGTTATGATTATATTTGTTCAAATTTGAAGATGAAAAATTGCGGAGTGGGAATATATAGTGCAAATTTGGAAGTTTCAAACCTGAAAGTTACAAAGTAGGATTTCATCTTCCAATCAAAGGTGCCCAAAACCCCTAACCTATTATTTCAACCCCAAATTTATATTATAAGTGCACAAAAATCTGCCCTTCTCAGATCTTCCTTCAATTTGTGATTTATCAATTTTGTTTGTGCAAGAATATTATATTTTTATATTAGGTAACACAGTTCCATAGGTCAATTAACTAACAATAAATCAAATCAATTTTCAAGACAACAAAATAACCAAGCCTAGGGAAGATTGGCTCTCCTTCCAAGTTGTTAGCCAATCTCATTATTGTGTTGGTTTGGCTTCTAATTTTGATGAGAAGAAAGTTTGGTCTTAATAGTCTATTTGCTAGGTCTATGATATGTTTTCTATATCACAATAGTCAACATGTACCATTCAAGGAATCAAAGTGCTCCATGTGCTCCATGAAGATATGTACAACAGTGATCAAGGTGACCGTCATCTCATACATGAATCCTCTCATCCTCCATCATGCTAATGTAAGAAAGATAAGATCTCATCCAAATAGTTGTTACACTAAATATCACATATAAGTATGTCCTATCTCAAACTAATATCCAAACACAAACATTAAATCTAATGGTAAGAAATATGCATTATTAGCTATCAAGAAATAATCACCATAGTTGAAATATCAACCATAGCTAGTTTCTAACACAACCAGCTAACCATACCTCAAAACCAAGGTATACACATCATACCGGGTAAACCTCATGCCACCAACATATCCAAAATATGAAATTAAATCACAAGCTTCATGTATTAAACATGCCAATGAAGAATATATACATCCAAGAAATCCCACCAGGCATGGATAATGTCAAATCTAAAAAATGATCAAGGCATCTAAAGATTCACTAATATAAAAACATAGGTGTAACCAATATCATGTAAGTATCAAGAACATCCACAAAATATGAAAAACCTACAAATAAATTTGTTGCAATATAAATATCACCACTAGTATCCATAACTCTCCCAAGTTCTCTACACTCAACAAAAGAAAGAGATAAAGGAACCTCCATGTTGTCATCAAAGAACAATGAATAACACAAGACCACAAACATAGTGATCACTATAGCTCCACACAAACCTTAATTACAATGTCATGTGAATACAAACATCTAGGAAGAATAAAAAGACCAAAGAGTGAACCTACAAATCACATCATATGTAGCATTTCCTTAAATAGACACCTCTAAATTCTCTAGTTGTGATAATGACCTCCTTCATAAAAACTTAGTAGAATAGCATTATCCACATCTAACCATAACTGAGATGTATACCTCTCAAACCAAAGAAAGATCAAATAAAATAATCCATTCCAAAACCAAGGGAAGAAGCCCAAAACATCTCCTAAAATCCTCATCAATGAATGACATAATATGCATAAGGAGATAAATATACCATAAAATCCTAAAATGAAACCTCTAAAATTAGATAACCATAGCTCAAGATCCATATCTATGAGAAGATAAAGCATAAAACATAAAGGATCTGAAAAATAGAATGGGAAATACCTCTTAGGTGACTATCTATTGGGTAGACCAAGAGTGGGGAATAGAATTCTCATCTAGGATAACCAAGTCATTGTGACTCACTCCAAGAATAGTATTCTCTATAAATCTATCATAAATGCATGTCCATATCTAGGGGCTCATTATACTTCTTATTGAAATCTCCTCAAAGAGTATCCATCTCAACATATGTCTCTAATCCTAAGAGATATCATAGCCTCACCCAAGTCTCTAAGTATCCATGAGCACCTATAACCAATCAATTCATGCTATGCTCCAAATGTAACATAACACTATCATGAACATCCCAAGCACATGACCAATACACTCAATACTAAGAGAACCAACAAGAAAAATGTGAAAGGTTCAAGAATTGAATTAAGAACTCAATCATGACATCATGATCTCACATCTCAAAATATCATATGCTCTAAAGAACATATCATTCTCCTAAGAGAACCTTTATCACACCAAAAATATAATGTGAAATCAAGACCAAACCAAGACACAATACTAACCATTATGTAAGCAAAGATCATCTTTCAAACTAGAAAATCATAACCAACACCTCAACCAAAGACTCCAAGAGTCCTCCATGGTACCAGGATGTCAACATATCCAAAACACATGAAAATAACCACCTCTTTTCAATAGAACCCAAGATGCAAATGAACTATCACTACATACAAAAAATAGGATCCAAGAGCTTCTCCATAATACCAACAACCATTGTAGAAGATCTTTTATTATCAAATGATGAATTTCCATCATCGCCAAAAGCTCCCACTGAACCATTATATTGACCTTCACATAGAATCATGACAAACATATCCTAAATAAAGATCCTCCATGTCCCCAACATGATCAAGGAACTCGATAATAAGAGTTCCCAAAGGGTAGATTACGACCATGATTTCTAAACCAAGAAGATATAATACCACCAAAATATCACTATCATAAGCTCCCACCAAATAGTGTGATCAAGTTATTCATGACATCATGATAACCATCTCCTAAATGAAGATCAACCAAGGACCTTATATAATCAAAGAACTCAATTGAAGCACCAGGAGATTCCAAAAGGAAAATTAAAACCATGATCCTCAAACCAAGAAGATACACTGCCACAAACTATCAGGAATAAATCCAACACCACCAACAATGCATCCGCATAAATAATCATGTGATTCCAAATTCCCAAATGTATGAGGAACATCCATGACACCATGATCACCACCAAATGTACTAGCATAAAACTCTCACTATGTCACACATGTTTGCATCACATAGTTAACAAACATATGTCCCACATCATGAATGTACATGGTAAC
The DNA here is from genome assembly GCA_007115665.2 of Sequoiadendron giganteum. Taxonomy (NCBI): domain Eukaryota; kingdom Viridiplantae; phylum Streptophyta; class Pinopsida; order Cupressales; family Cupressaceae; genus Sequoiadendron; species Sequoiadendron giganteum. The sequence continues at coordinate 571,917,113 of CM021102.1, read as the reverse complement.
ACCATCTCTCTACCTCATAGCGAAAATAAAATCAACGAAACATGTTACTAAACAAAGCCACACACTAGAAATTGCATCCACACTAAAACATAGATATGGGTACAAATAACCCATATTCGAGTCATATATGGTATCTATAAGTATAGACAACCCACAAAAGTGCACAACTCGTAGATCTCATAATGCAACATAAAAATTCAACAATATATTGGTAACCATATCAAATAAGGATAATCAAATATGTACATATAAGTATGTAGTGACTCAAATGCTAAATCACCATAGTTTTGATTTTACATAAACTCACAAAATTACCAGTCGCAGGAACCTATAAACGACTCAAATGAAAATAAAAACAAATAAATCACATCAAAACATCTCCAAATTATTATTATTATTTTAATTAAGAGGGGTAAACACTTTTGACTTAGAGCTATGAACCGGTGAGGTAAAAAATGGGGGAACTCATCCCCAATATAAATTCTCAACAGCTACACCCCAATGGCGTTTGAACCTTGATGGAAAGAATAACAACACAACTTAACCATCACACCATGCCACTATTGGAAAAAATCTCCAAATTTGATTGGAAATTGTGTATTTATTTGAATAATGTTTCCATCGATTATAATAAATCCTAATTTTGACTTTTTCTACATAATTTATGACCTCTTCAAGTCTTAAAATCAAACCCAACTTCTAGCAAGCATTTCTTTGTCAAAACAAAAAATATGGGAAAATAACAAATACTACTCTGACACATGATGCCCCTTGGGAAAACTTTGTCCAATTTTGTTATATAAGTGGTTGCAGGGTAGCCCTTGGGTGACTAAGCAACAAATTTCTGACGACAGTAGTGCCACCTAGGTGATGTTGTGGCAGTGACAAATCTAATTTTTTTTTTTTATAAATATTGACTATTAAAGCAATCTTATGGTGCAATTTTTGGATATTTTATTTTACACACTAGGAATTTAGATATAGCAAATAGTATGGAACACCATATTAGGGTCAATACCTTCCATGCCCTCATATGATTAAGTGAAATAAAAAGAAAGGAATTTAGGAGGTTATAATGTGATGCACGTTATTAAGGAGAGAGATAGTACCCAATCTTAATAACTCTATCGATATTATTGGGATTCATGGGGACATCTATAATATCACCCATAATGAGTGTACTACACTCTGAAGGATCTAGAATTTATAAATCATTAGAAATATTGGAAAGTAAAATAGAAGAATTAGAGAGCATGATGGATTTCCCAAATTAGGGTTTAGCATTTAAATAGTATGGGAATTCATGGTCATGATGATGGGAAGGTGAATTGGAATATACCCCAAGAAAATTTTCCAAATCTTATGATGAGTCTAGATAATGGCTAGTTTTTTCTTCACTAGTTATGCTTTTATCATTTCATTTGCTAAAGTTTCACAAACATTTCTTTCATATTCCTTTTATGCACTTTGACAGACCAAAATATGTGAAAATATAAAATATGATATATTGATATATGCTTGTATGGATGTATGAATGCTCATAGGATTTGGTATTTTTGTATGGTTTAATTTCAATTGTTAAAGATGTGAATTCCTTGGTAGAAAAAATAACATCTTACAACCAAGAAGACTGTAACTCGCAACAAAGGACTGTGGATAGTTGCAGGGGAGAGCCAAAATAATTGGAGAGTGACAGTTCCAGTGGGAAGCAAAGGTGGATATTAATTAGATATCCATGATTCATTGCAAATGCACTTTTATCCACAAATAAGACAACTAGAAGAAGTATGTTTCAATTAGGAGTAACCCATGATGTGACAGTTTCCAGGAAACATGTTCCTGTCATGGCAGTTAACTATTAGGGGTAGAGTCTTAATTTGATTTCCTTCTATTTTATATTTATGGTTTTTTTGTTTCAAAGACTTGTCCTCTTCCTATACTTGAGGGAGAGTGGACATATGCCTTAATGTTATTTTTTTAGTTCTTGATGAATAAGACTCCTCCCAAGCCTATATATTGGGATCTATGGTTGAGGAGCAGATCTAGTGGTAGTAATAGTATGATTATTTTTACCAGTTAATAGTAATTGATGCTAGTTTTTTTGTTATCAATTTGAAATAGATATGTACTATTGAATGAGAAATATTTTAGAGATTCTAGTCAAACTATAAGAATTTTTGTTTTTATGCAATAAAGGAATTTAGTTTGTTTTCATGAATTGTTGATCAAGTAGTGCATATTTGATATATTTTGTGAGTGCAACAACTTGAGCAAGGGCCACTCAAGGTATTTCCAACCCACCTTATTTTTTGTTACTAGATTAGATGCTACATTACTGAATTTATTTAAGATCGATTTCCAATTATATGCATGTGAATTTCATGGATGATATTCTGTAGCATGAATTACATTGAGTTATTTTTTGGAGAAGTTAGAGGTCAAAATTTAGGAGTTAGAAGATATAAGTATTAATTAGTTGCAAGTTCAGATTTAATAGTTAGTAGTTACAATATTAATCAGTAAGTATCGGCAACATAAGAAATAGATTTATTTTAGTTCCCCTATTCAACACTATCAAAAGCTTACAATCCCTACTTGATAATTAAATGAAGCCTATTGTGAAGGTTTGATGAATTGTCTAGTTAGGAACACATCCTCTGAATTGTGTTTTTTCTTGAAAAAACCAAGTTAATTAGACATTAGAAAGGCCTTAAATTTTTGGCACTATTGTCAAGGATAGTGTTACATTTGATATTCTCCTGTGTATTTTCAAGTTTTTATAGTTTAGTGTTTATGTTTTCAGCATTAGGGTAAGTAAGGTTTTATCACTAATGATGGATCATTGAGTGTGATCCGAAATATTGGCACAAAAATACACACAGTTGAATCCAAAAGCTAAGCATATAACTACATGGATTGTGGAAAACTCATACCAACTAAGGTTTTATCCATCAACACAAACATGCTTTACTAACAATGCATAGGAACCACTGATCCAAAGAGTCATAATCATTGTATGAAGAGAAAAAAAGACATTCAAGGAAGATTCCTCCCTTCAACACATGAAGAATTACAATATACTAGTGAACACAGTGAATAGAGTAAGGGTATTCTTGAAGAAGAATCATCCCTTACACCAATACCTACACCAAAAATAAAGGATACTTCCCACATAGACATTAGCATTATGGTTGATGCAATAGTTGAGGATCCACCATAGCATATTACATTTGAGTTCCCCATTTCCAACTAGGAGAGAGTTGTTTCTTTGAAGAACATACCTCCTTCAAAACTACCTGTCTTCTATGGGTTGGTCATAGAGGATCTAGACACCTTCCTTTTTGAGTTTGATGTGTTATGTAGAAGTTATGACTATACCATAAATACATATAGGCTCAAATTGTTTCTAGAAACACTAAAGGATGTTACTCTAAGATGGTTCATGGGTTTGGGAAGAGATGTTATTCCCAATTGACACACAATGAAGACAAAGTTCCTGGAAAAGTACCAAGATTATTGTAGAGGCATAAAAGATAAGAAAAGATAAATGGAAAACAAAGGATAGAAAGTGGGATAACATCTTTAAGATGTCACAAAAAGAAGATGAATCCTTGGAAGACTATGTGGAAAGGTTTCAGTTATGTCTTAAGAAATCCCACCGAAATAGACTCTTTGATGAATACCTAAAGTTGATATCCTTGAGAGGAGTTAATGAGGATTGCATGGATGCACTTAACCTCATGAAGGTGGGAGACATCTCATACAAACCGTTTGAGGAAATGTGCAAAGCATGCAAGAACTATTCAAAGTATTTCATCAAGAGGGTTAGAGTAGATAGGAAATCTTCCACCAAAAAATCAACCACTAGAGTCTCAAGGGTGGAGCTAAGCAATATTCTATCAAATATGAAGGAGGATATCATTAGCCATCTAACTACATAATTAGACACCCTCCATATCAAGAAGCAAGAAGAGGTAGAAGCAACCCTTACAGAATATTGCTCGCATTGTAGACAGAGAAGGACCAATTGCAAGTGTAAGAAGGTGGCAAGTATCTCTGAAGATAAGCAAGTTGGGATATCAGAATTACATGCATTGGAAGGTGAAGATGGTCAAGTGTTCTATATAGCTCAAAAAAAACCATGGCAACCAAGACAAGGTATGCCTTAAGATCCTTTGAGTTATAACATGTCATTTCTTGGTAATAATGTAAATTTTCCTAGTTGGAACCATCAATCTTGGGCCAATATGCAAAACCAATGATGGAGAATGCCTCAATTTAGTTGGAATAATAAAAAAAAAAACATGTGACCATCTTAGAATTATCAAGGACCTAATTGTATTTCTCAGTGGCCACCCCAACAAAATCAATGGAAAGCTTAGTGGAAAAGAGGTTAGTAGAGGAAAAATCAAAATCCCAACTATCAACAGCTACAACAACCCTTGTAGCCACACCAATAAGCCATAATGCCAAACCCTTTAGTAGCTGCACCAAATCCACCAAGATCACCTTAATTGTTAGCACAACTTGCATCTAACCCAAATAATAAGCTTGTCCAATAGTCTTATGCTAATGAAACCATGCAATACCCTAGGCACTTAGGGGGTTGAGGTGAGTGATGTACACGTCATATCAAGGAATATGTTAGCTGGGCCTTCATATCCTCATATCACTAAATTAATTGATTAGGAACTCCCGAATGAGCCCATGGACCAACAATCTAAGGAATTTGACTCAAATTAGGTCAATCCAACAACCAAGATTCCAAATCCTCCATTCCCTAAGAAATTAATAGTCCAAAGACATCAATCACAAGCTGAAACTAATATGTTGGGACAAATCAAGGATGTTTGCATCATAATACCACTCACCTAGGCTATTAAGGAAGTACCTATCTATACTAAAATAATGAGAGAACTATGCCTCAAAAAGCCAGGTAAGAAGCAAAAGGATCCTCAAACTATACATTTATTAGGAAAACTTGCAAACATTATGTTGGGAAACATAATTTTTCCCAAGTATGTAGATCCTGGGAGCCTTGTGGTGGATGTCAAAATAAATGACACTCTCATTAAGAACACCTTAATTGACTTAGGAGAAGATATTAATGTAATGATGAAAGAAAGCATGAAATTATTACAACTAATGGAGCTTAAACCTACACCTACTATTCTATAGTTGGTAGATAGGTCCATAGTTAAACCTGAGGGAATAATTGAAAACTTGGTAATAACACACTATAACAAATCCCTGTGATTAGCTCCCTTTTTTGCTCCATTTTTGCTTCCACCCACTCTTTTAATGTATTTTTCTCTATTTTTTTAAAAACTTCAGTGCTATTTTTTGGGATGGCACTATTTTTGGTATTTTTTGCACTAATCAGAACAAGTTGGCACTAATTTAGGCACAAATTAGTGCCTAGCACCTAAATTAGTTCCCAGTTTAGCACCTAGATTAGTTCTTGCATTAGCGCCTATTCTAATGCCTAATTTAATGCATGCTCTAGAGCCTGCTTTAGTGCCTAATTTAGCACCTAATTGAGCGCCTAATTATTTTGATCTAGTAGGGATTAAGGGTTAAGGGATTAGGGGTGTTAGAACAAAAAATACTTCCCCAATATTCACCGGCCTTCAATTGCTTGCCTACATTTCACTTGCATCAAAATATCCCTCATCCCTCAACCCTAATCCCTCAACCCTCAACCTTAAACCCTAAACCCTAAACCCCTATGCCCTCTACCCTATACATTGGACCCTCAACCCTAATCCTTCAACTATATACCCTCAAACCTATACCCTAAACACTCTACCCTCAACCCTTAACCATCAACCCTAAACCCTTAAAAACTAAACCCTAAAACCTTAAACCTTCTATCTACCCTCTACCCTCAACCCTGATCCCTCAACCAACCTAGTAGCTAGGCCTCAACCCAATACCATAAACCATCAACCCTATAGGTCCTCAAATCTATACCCTCAATTCTCAACCCTCTACCCTATACATTGGATCCTCAACCCTCATATATCTCTATCCCTCCCTCCATCTCTTTCTCCATCCATCCATCCCTCTCTACCCCAATCCCTTAACCCTAAACCATCAACCCTTAAACCCTTAAACACTCAACCCTAAACCCTTAGCCATTAAACCCTAGTAAACCCTTAAACTGGTCTCTACCCTCTACCCTCAACCCAATACCCTCAAACCTCATTAAACATTAAACCCTTAAACCCAAGTAAACTCTCTACCCTAATCCCTCAACCCTCAAACCTAGTCTAACGTCTACCCTCTACCCTCAACTCTCAACCCTTAATTAACCCTAATCCCTCAACCCCTATACCCTCTACCCTATACATTGGACCCTCAACCCTATACCCTCAATTCTCTACCATCAACCTTAAGCCCTCAAATCTTAAACCCTCTACCCTCTACCCTCTACCCTCTACCCTTTACGTCCCTATACATTAAACCCTCAACCCTCAATTCTCAACCATCAACCCTTAGCCCCTCAACCCTCAACCCTTAAACCCTAAACCCTCAACCCCTATACCCTCTACCCTATACATTGGAACCTCAACCTAATCCTTTAACCATATACCCTCAAACCTATACCTTAATCCTTCAACCTAATATTTTCATTGTATTTAACATGAAATGCAACAATTTGTGTGACAAGATCCATACTGTCACCAACATTCCTTTTATATATACCCATTTATTCCTCCAGATAATCATAAACAAAGAATTTTTTTCCTTTACCATAGTACTGCAACATCAAAATAAAAGCAACATGAGATGGAAAATTCTAAGTTAAGAAATAATCCTTTATTGTCATACTGCCAAGAGATTATATAGATTGCGCGATAAAGCGATACTCACCGCCACCCCATGGGGAGAATTATAAGGAAATGCGGTAATGCGATACCCACCGCCATCCCGCATTAGGAAATTTATAGGAGTGCGGTAAGGCGGTAAACAAGAAGAAGATAAAGCATACATCGCTATACCATCGGGAGGGTGAGCAAAATATGCGGTAGAGCGGTATACATCGCAACCCCACAACCCCGCAACAAGAAGTCTTGAGAAAGGTGGTAGAGTGGTAAGCATTGGAAGAAAAGTGGATACCATAGTACCACGTGAGGTGGATAATATGGCTACGGCAGAGCAGTATACACCGCAACCCCACAGTAAGAGTTCTTAAGCAAGTCGGTAGTGTGATAAATAATAGAAGGGAAGGGAAAAACACTGCCATACCACAATGGGTATAATAAGAGATTATGGTACTACAATAATTGTGGCATCATTACAATTTATATTAATACATGCAAAAAATCACGCCAGTTGCCAAAATTAAATGCAATTATTTTACGAAGATTTGGCATTAAAATTGATATGACTGAATACTACGCCATCCAAATACAAGTGATTTTTTCCAATATTGCACTCAGTTGCAGTGCACTAGTATGGAAGGAGTTAAGGATAAGAGAAGAAGAAGTCCTACAAGTGTCAAATACTTAGGTAAGTGCACAAAAACTCTCTGAAAGAGCTTTGTTAATATAAAAAATCTTTCAAGGTTTTGTCATCTGAATCCATAGTAGAGAAAATTGAAACATGCCTCCTAAAAGAAAACAATCAGAAGTAAAAAAAAGTTAGCCTAAAATTAAAGATGAAGAACCTAAAGTAAAGAAGAGACCACTCCATCAGTCCATATTAGATATACTTCCTAGGTCTACTAAAGAGGCTAATAAGAAGTTTCTCATGGACACCACACAAAGTTGTAGGGATGCCCTCATTCCCAAATCTAGATGGGACCTATTTTAGTATTTTTACAATAAGAGAAATGAGAAGATTCTAGTGTCAAACCCTTGGATGTTGGATTTAGCAAGGTTGATTGTCCCAAATGTTTTTGTTGATGTAGATTTTCTCAGGTTGCGAGCCAAACACTATCACTCAGCTACCAAAATAGTAAGTTTTCCAAATGGAATAGTATTGGTAGAAGTAACTAGAACAACCATCATTGAGTGTTTTGACTTAAAAAAGTAGGCTCTAACCAAGATAAACTTGCAGAAAAGTGAGGAGGATTATGCTAGGTTAAGAAGGAATTATAGAAGTGATGAGCTACCCCTATATATGAAAAGAGGCATTGGTAACAAAACATTCCCCATCTCTACTATCACTACAAACCATTTACTATGATAGATTTTCAATATTACTTTGTGAATACATATTTAGCTCTTTGCCAAGTGTTGGGGATAGATGCTCAAGATAAAATGCCAATAGGCCTAACGATGATGGCCATGAGAATTCAAAACCCTGAAACTAATATTGAATATGACTTTGCTTCATACCTTGAGAAGGCGTTAGATAATGAATTCTCCCAAGTTATAAAGGATAGAGCACTGATTACATTCAAACACTATTCCCTACTATGTCATCTCATATTGTACCATACTAGGGACCATTGGACTAAAAGAATGGACTTGTCTAGAGGATATGAGCAAGGGAATCCCATGTTGGATGTTGTGGTTGTGTTGTTGATTTGTGGTTGTCATTGATGTCAACACTATTAGCATTGATGATGCTTAAGGCTATATATGTCGAGGATATTGAGAAAATTGTAAAAATAATATTGTTGGCAGCCAGTGAAGCTGAGAAGGTCAGAATGTTGGAAAGTCCTATTCATTGAAGATCTGAAGGTGCACTTCAAAGGGTTTTTTGTTGAATATTTCTAGTATGTTGTTGGAAAGTTTCAGAGGTTTGCATCAAGATTTGTGGAAGTTATGAAGATCTGTGTTCCTACAATTATTCAGTTTCTGTAGATGGTGTTCTTGGGTGAAGTAGATGAAATTCTGGTAATTTCATGTGTTGCGCATGTAATTGTGACATTCATAGACGAGTCTAGATTGTGCTCTATCCTTGATGTAAGTTCACATTGATCGAAGTGTTCGTGATCAAATATTTTTCTGATGTGTGCTCGCGTTTTCATGTTCTTGGCTGACATGATGATGTTAGTGTGTTGCAGATCCATGAAGATTAATATTTTATTGTTTGGCATGATTGGAGGTGCTTTTTTGGGTCCTCACTATGTTGTGACCGACTTGTGTTGGTGTACATTGAAATTTATTCATGTATTGAGGCCAATAGTTGTAATTTATTCTTTATTTGTGGTTGACTGAATAGTTGATGTAAATCCATGTAGCGGATATATATATATATGTCTTTGTTTTCCTTATTTAGAGGCATTTCTTAGTGTGTAAAAGTGATGTACATGTGTGAATAAAGGTCAGATCATTTAGAGCAGAGTGTGGAAGAGTTTGTAGAAGTTTTTGTGCGCCTAACTGGAACTATAATCAGGCTTTTGTAGAAGCTATTTTCTCAGTTCAACTTCATCAGTTGTATTTAATCTGATTACTTTATGTAAGGTAGTGAGCCTTCCCTTCGAGCAGTGTGCTCTAGGCAGTGCACCTAAATGCAAGTGCATTCCCTTTTATTCTTCATTATACTTCTAATAGGGTATAATCTTATGGACTAACTTCCACCATGGTTTTTCCCCTAACAGGGTTTCCACGTATAAAATATTGGTGTTCATGTGTCTTTGATGTGTTATTAATTTATGCTTGCACTGTTATTTATCAGATTTAAGATCTAAGGTTGATTAATGCTGTATAAGTTTGATTTTGGTAACAACTGATTCACCCCCCCTCTCAGTTGTCTATCCTTATTTTTCCAACAATTGGTATAAGAGCTAGTTCCTCTGAAGAAGCTTGACAACTTGAGGTGATCTGAGATGGCATCATACAAGAAGGATAGTCCTACATTTGATGGTATAAAATACTCTTTATGGAAATTTAGAATGGAGTGCAATTTGAAGTGCATTGGAGAACCTTTCTGGAAGATGACACAGTGCATATACTATTCCTCAGAATGGTCTGTCCTCTGAAGATGAGATCAACCAAGCATAAGCTAATAACAGGGTAGTAGAAGCATTGTTGAGTGCTTTGACAGATTTAGAGATGACAAATATGTTATGATTGAAGACTGCATACCAGATCTGGAAAAAGTTGGAAACATTGTATGAAGGAGATGCGTTAATGAAGAGTGCTAAGCTACAAAGTCTAAAAGGAAAGTGGGAAGACTTGAAGATGAGTGAAGATGAGAATATCCTCTCCTTTTCTCACAAGATAAATGAACTGGTGATGAACATTAGATGTGCTGGTGGAACCTTGGATGATGAAGAAGTTGTGGCTAAGATACTTAGATCTGTGCCTCCCTCCTACAAAACAAGAGCTCATGCTATTGACGAACTCAGGACAGTGAAAAATATTACAAGAGACATGATGATTGGTAATTTTGTTGCATTTAAGTTAAGTGAATTTGGTGATTCTACTCCTAAGACTGAATCTAAATTCAAAGCTACAGTATCTAGAAAAATCCAATAGAGATACAATCCGAGTGAGAGTTCCAAAAGGATATTCAAATATGAAGATGAGATGAAAAAGATTGAAGATGAAGAAAGAGAACTCGAAGAACTGGAAGCACTAATTGTGAAAAGAGAAGCAAAATTTCATGGTAAGTACAAAGGAAAGTTACCTATTAAATTTTTTTCTTGTAGTAAAATAGGTCATTTTGCATCTAGATGTCCTGAAAGAGTTTCTAAGTACAAACCCGAGAAGACTAGATTTCAAAGGAAATGTTATTATGTTGAAGAAGATGTAACTAATGAAGAATCTAATAAAGAAATTGGAAATGAAGATGAATCGGTATTTATTGCTATCAAAGAAAATGGTTAGGTGTCCACTGAATCTACTAGCAATGTGAATGTTGAGAAATCTCTTGTAGCAAAAATTGAAGAAAAGGATGAGTGGGTAATTGACAGTGGATGCTCACATCATATGACTGGTGACAAAAGAAAGTTTGTAAGCTTGGAAGACTATGATGGTGGTGTTGTAAGATTTGGAGACAACACTTCTGATGTGATTCGTGGCAAAGACACTATTTATTTTGGTGGTAAGCATAATACTGATGATGTTATTTATGTAAAAGGCTTAAAGCATAACTTGTTGAGTGTTGGAAAAATGGTAGATAAGAGTTACAATGTTCAATTCAAGGATGGAAAGTGCAAAATAAAGGGGTAGTTCTGGAAATATGATTGCTTCAGGTACAAAGACAAAAGGTAATATCTTTCATTTGAGTGCTGCTAGTGAAAGTTATTTAATTGCTCGAATTGATGTAAGCTGGTTATGGCATAGGAGGTTGTGTCCTATGAACTTTGATAACATTTTCAAGATAAGCACTACTCAAGTAGTTAGAGATCTTCCTAAGCTAGTAAAGCCTACTGACACTATGTGCAAGGAATGTCAGATTGGGAAGCAGACAGAAAATTATTTTCAGAGCAAACAATATAACTCTAATGGAGTGCTAGATTTGATACATACTGATCTATGTGGTCCATCCAGAATCAAAATTCTACAAGGTGAAAGGTATTTTATGTTTCCCATTGATGATTATTCTAGAATGATATGGGTTGATTTCTTAAGATAAAAACATGAAGCATTAGAAAAGTTCAAAATTTTCAAAGCTATGGCAGAGAATGAGATAGGTTCGAAGATCAAATGTATAAGATCAAACAGAGGTGGTGAATTCACTTCCCAAGAATTCAATTCTTTCTGTGAAGAGCATGGAATCCAAAAATAGTTATCTGCTCCCCAGACCCCTCAACAAAATGGAGTTGTTGAAAGAAAGAACAAAACCGTTCTAGACACTACTAGAACCATGATGCTAGAAGAAAATGTTCCTCATTTATACTAGAGAGAAGTTGTAAGTGCTGCTATGTATACCATTAACAAGGTGTATGTCAACAATAATTTTGGTATGACACCTTTTGAGCTATGGTTTGGTTATAAGCCTACTATCAAGTATTTCAAAAATTTTGGAAGAAAATTTTACATCAAGAGAGATGATAGGCAATTTTGATGCTAGAAGTGATGAAGGAATATTTTTGGGTTACTCTACTAAAAGTAAAGCTTACCGATGCTTTAGTAAGAGATTAAAGAAAATGGTTGAAAGTGCAAATGTCAAAGTTGATGAAAATATTGTTAGACCATCCAGATATAGTGGATATGATTCAGATGATATCACTAACAATGATGTTCAGACACAAAATCAACTTCAGATTGTTTTGGTGAAACAAGGGAATCAAGAGGCAAAAACTAGAAGTACAGAAAAAAGAACACAAGAAAAATAAGTCGGAGAAAATCCTAAAACTCCCAAGTATGTGAGGCGAAATCATTCTGATAGTCAGATCATAGGAGATAAGAGCAAAGGTGTGCAAACTAGAAGAATAATTCTAGAAGAATATTGTCTAATTTCCAAAGCTGAGCCTAGCAATATCAATGAAGCATGCAAGGATGAACATTGGATGGAAGCCATGAAAGAAGAACTAATACAGATAGAGAAGAATGATACATGGGATCTTGTTCCTAGAACTCAGAAAAAAAATGTGATTGGAACCAAGTGGGTGTTTCAGAATAAGCTGAATGAGCAAGGTGAAATGGTCAGAAACAAATAAAGATTGGTTTACAAAGGGTACTTATAGATGGAAGGTATTGATTTTGAAGAAACTTTTGCCCCTGTTGCTAGAATTGAAGCGGTAAGATTATTTCTTGCTTATGCTACTTTCAAGAATTACAAAGTCTTATCATATGGATATAAAGTCAATATTTTTGAATGGTGAGCTAGAAGAAGAAGTTTATGTTGAACAATCAGATGGATTTCAATTGACTGAAAATGAAAATATGGTATGCTGATTGAAGAAAGCTCTATATGGACTTAAGCAAGCTCCTAGAGCTTAGTATGCTAGATTGGATAAATACTTGTTGAAACTTGGATTCAATAAAGGTATTGCTGACAGTAGTCTATATTTCAAGTTGGATCAGAACAAAAAATTGATCATTGAATTTTTTGTTGATGATATTATTTTTGAAGATGATGATGATTTGTGTATGAAGTTTTCCAATGAAATGAAAAGTGAATTTGAAATGTCAATGATACAAGAGCTGAAATTCTTTTTAGGGTTGCAAATCACTCAGTTAGATGATGGAATTTTCATATCTTAGTCTAAGCATGTGAAAGAGTTATTGAAAAAGTTTGGCATGGAATATTCAAAGCCAATTGGTACACCTATGATAACCAGATGCAAACTTACACAGAATGATGATTCTCCTAAAGCAAATTAGACAAGATATAGGTCAATGATTGGTGGATTACTCTATTTGAATTAGACCAGGCCAGATATAATGAATGCAATATGCATGGTTGCTAGATTTCAAGATGATCCTAAAGAGTCTCCTGTGACTGCTGTGAAAATAATTTTCAGATACCTAAAAGGGATAGTTGATATTGGTCTTTGGTATCCTAGGGATGAAGATCTTATTCTAAGTTCTTTAACTGATGCTGATTGGGTAGGAGATGTGGATGACAAGAAGAGTACTAGTGGCGGTGCATTCTTCATAGGGAAGAAGTTGGTATCTTGGCTAAGAAAAAAATAGAACTCAGTTTCATTATCTATTGCTGAGGCAGAATATATTGTTGCTGCAAATAGTTGTACACAAGTATTGTGGATGAAGAAAATATTGAGAGATGTCAGAATTGAGTATGAAGAACCCATTGCCATATTTTGTGACAATTCAAGTGCCATTAATATTTCCAAGAATCCAGTGTTGCATTCAAATACAAAGCATAGATCCATCTAGTATCACTTTTTGAGAGATAAAGTGAGTGACAAAGAAGTTAGATTGGAGTACATACCTACCAAAGATAAAATTGCAAATATCTTTACCAAGCCGTTGCCTAAGGATAATTTTGAGTACCTCAGAGGAAAGTTAGGGGTGATTTCCCCTCTTGATCAGAACTAAGATGTAGGTCTTTGCATTAGTCCATGAATTCATAGCCATATCCTATTCTGGATTGATGTTGTGGTGGCTGCTACTCAAGGGAAGTAGTCAGATGATTCAAATTTGAGATCAGAGCATGTGTACCTTTTCCATTGATGTCAAAGGGGGAGAGAAACAATGTGAAAAATTTGGGAGAGAAGAGAAATGAAGAGTGCACAATCTCAGGGGGAGATTGTTGGAGAAGAGTTAGTTGGGTTGATGGTATTTTTCTTTTCACATCTTGTGTCTCCATTAATGCCAAAGGGGGAGATTGTTGGATGTTGTGGTTGTCTTGCTGATATGTGGTTGTCATTGATTTCAACACTATTAGCATTGATGATGCTTAAGGCTGTATATGTCGAGGATATTGAGAAAATTGTAAAAATAATATTGCTGGCAACCAGTGAAGCTAAGAAGGTCAGAATGTTGGAAAGTCATGTTCATTGAAGATTTGAAGGTGCACTTCAAAGGGTTTGTTTCTGAAGCTTTCTAGTATGTTGTTTGAAATTTTCAGAGGTTCACATCAAGATTTGTGGAAGTTATGAAGATTTGTGTTCCTATAGTTATTCGGTTTCTATAAATGGTGTTCTTGGGTGAAGTGGATGAAATTCTGTTAATTTCATGTGTTGCGCATGTACATGTGATTTTCATGGATGAGTCTAGATCATAATCTATCCTTGCTATACATTCACATTGATTGAAATGTTTGTTCTAGAGTTTTCATGTTCTTGGCCGACATGATGATGTTAGCGTGTTGCAGATCCATGAAGATTAATATTTTATTGTTTGGCATGATTAGAGGTGCTTGTTTGGGTTCTCACTATGTTGCGACCAACTTGTGTTGGTGCACATTGAAATTTATTCATGTATTAAGGTCGATAATTGTAATTTATTTTTTATTTGTGGCCGACTGAATAGTTGATGTAAATCCGTGTAGCAGATATATATATGTGTTTTTTTTCCTCATTTAGAGGTAGTGCTCAGTGTGTACAAGTGATGTACATGTATGAATAAAGGTCAGATCATTTAGAGTAGAGTGTGGAGGAGATTGAGCAGAGTGTAGAAGAGTTTGTAGAAGTTTTTGTGCGCCTAACTGGAACTGTAATCAAGATTTTGTAGAAGCTATTTTCTCAGTTCAACTTCATTAGATGGGTTTAATCTATTTACTTTATGTAAGGTAGTGAGCCTTCCCTTCGAGTAGTGTGCTCTAGGCAGTGTGCCTGAATGCAAGTGCATTCCCTTTTATTCTTCATTATACTTCTAATAGGGTATAATCTTGTAGACTAACATCCACCATGGTTTTTCCCCTTATAGGGTTTCCAAGTATAAAATATTGGTGTTCATATGTCTCTGATGTGTTATTAATTTATGCTTGCACTGTTATTTATTACATCTAAGATCTAAGGTTGATTAATGTTGTATAAGTTTGATTTTGGTAACAAATGATTCATCCCCCCTCTCATTTGTCTATCCTTGTTTTGCCAACATCCCACACCTGTCCAGAAATGGTGCTATATTTGGGACAACCGATGCAAGAATTCAAGATTTGTTGTATTCTATGAAGAATTTGTATACAAAATACTTGGAGTTCTTGGGTATGCAATACCAAGATTGTCAACCAAAATATTGCAACTATTGAGACCTTTGGCTTTAATACTAGAGCAGGGTCATACACACAATTTTGGAGATTGGTTCTTCCTCTTGAAAGTTACAATAATAAGAGTTTATAGATGTCCTATTGCTCCACACATACTGCCAAAATTTGTGCCCCTAAAATTAGCATTTCTTAAATTTATGTGGCAAATGATGTGGATGGAAAAAGATGTAATGCACAAGTAGAAGAAAGGCACTTTCCTGCCAAACCAAACCAAGTGTGAAGATTGAACTGTAGGCTCAAACACACTAGAGGAGTTGCAGTATAATTTGAAGACAAGATATGCATTGAATTTTGAAAAGGAAGAGCCTTTGACCCTGAAAATCACATGAACAACATAAGGCACAATCTTCTTACCAAAATAACAATGGCACACCAAGTGGACTATGAAGACGATGTCATAAGGATCTGCATTACTTATAATGATGTATTTAGTAGAAGGAAAAAATGGGAATATATGAAGAGGCTTGAAGAAAGTATGAAGTGGAGGTCCAAGGATTTCCTAGGATACTTTGTTGAGGAAAAGGACCCCATTAAGAGGATAGATTTGATAATGGGTGAATTTCAAGACTTGTACAGTAAGGAAGCATATCTCCAAGAACATGATAGTGGTGAAACTGCAGATCATACCCCAGGTGAAACCTCTGAACCTCCCATGGAGCAGTTACCTCCCAAAAGATAGAATACATAAAGAATTGAATAGTTAGTACCTTATGAGGAGAGTGAAGAGGTGGGTGATAGTGAGGAAGTGGCTACAAAACTACAGTCATTGAAAGGTGATATTGAGGTTGATCAACCCATCCTTGAGACCAATGCCAATAAACATGAGGAAAGGATGGGTGATGTACAAAAAACAAGTACAGAGGTACATGAAGATGAAAGGGAAATTGCAGCCAGGAGATTCATAGAAGATGATGAATTCATTAAGACTCCTAAGTTAAGGGATTTCTAGAAGAAGATGAAGATAAAATAATTTGAAGAGAGGATGGAATCAACTAAAGCAGGAATTGAAGAATCAGAGAAAAATCAAATGGTAGCACAAAATTTTCAGGAATTAAGAGTTGACAACATTGACATTAGCCCCCAGAAGGCTAGAGAAATGGTCTTGAAGAGAAATATGCTCATTTTCCCTGGCTTGGAATTAAAGAAAATGTTTCTACTTGATCAAGTGTGGGCTCAGGAAGATCCAATGCTAGTTGCAGAATTTAACTCCGATGAAGGAGTAAGTGGAACTGGGTATAACCCAAAAATTGAAACCCTGGCCATATGGATCAAATAGAAAAATACACAGAAGACAAAATTATTGGATATAATTCAAGGGGTGGAAGGGGCAGCGATGGTAAGGACAATACAAGATACCACCCCTTTGGAGGTAGCCACAATGACCATGCATTCAACCATGTTCACTCGAGCAACTGTTAAGGAATTAAAAGACAAATTAAAGGAGTATGAAAAGGAACAAAGGTTCCTAAGTGATGAAGTTAATAAAATGTTCATGGAGAATGTCAAATTGAAAGAAAAATTAAGAGGAGTAGGACCCTCACAAAGCAAAGAGATGGTGTTATACAAGCCTCCTATTGCTCCAATGGATATTGTGAAGAACATTTTTGCAGAACAAGTCAAAACTCTAGAGAAGGAAGTGGATGATGTAAAGAAGGCCAACAATCAAACCCAAGATGAAGTGAAAAGGAAAATTTGTGAAGTTATGGAAAAGATTCTTGAGCATAAGATAAAATAAGTTATGGATAAACTAGAGAATGTGCATGATAGTTAAAAAACACTTCAATAGGCAATAGATCAAGGAAAGACACCTATGCTTGTATTAGATCCTTTGTTCAAAAGGTGGTAGCCTATTCACCACACTTTGGCTAAGTTATGCAAATTTATACAAATAAGTCCTAATGCTCTCACAACATTAAAGCCAATTGAACAAACTATGAAGATGATTATTGATGAATTTTAGTATATACAAGGGGAGGAAAAAAGGTTGTAACACAAATGGATTTATTCCATACCTTGAAACAATGGTATATACCTAAAATCATGAGAGATGGTGATCAATTGAAGGACTTAGATAAGTGGAAGAAAGAATTCAGTTGGGTAATTCATAAGTGCATAATAGGAGGATGATGATACCAGTCTTCACATACTAAATCAGATCATGGATGGGTTGATTGTTCTTGATGCGGGATACCTAAAGTTTATCAATGATACAAAGAAATTACTAGATAGTTGATGAAAAAATCATCTTGAAAACATGCCAAAGATCTAGAAATATAAGTGGCCATCAGATTTTATAGTGTATCAATGGGAGGAAAAGTATTTGGTTTCAGAAGAAAAGGACATTGAGACGAGAGAATTTGGATGTTCATCATGGAGAGGAAGACTTTGCTAGATCAATGATCATGGGTCTTCTATGTTAAATAATGGAACCATATGTCAAAATGTCTTAAGTTTTGTTATTTCGTTAATTAACATAATTAAATAGTTGTTGGTTTAGAAGAATATGACACTGAGGTGAGAGCATTTGGACGTTCATCATGGAGAGGAAGACTTTTCTAGATCAACGATCACGGGTCTTCTACGTTGAATAATGGAACCATATGTCAAAATGTCTTAAGTCTTGTTATCTCCTTAATTATGCTAATTAAATACTTGTTAGTAAAATAAGTAGTTATGAAAGGTCATCTCTTTTTGTAAAAGTCCTGTAGCTTGTTGCTTCCTATATAAATAGGAAACCAAGGCCTAGTTTTAAATCATCATCACCATTTGAAGACTTCTGTTATTAATTTATATAAATTGAAGCAATATAATCGAGAACATCTTATTATTAGATATTTTCCATGACTGTGTTATCATTATGTATTTTTCTTATGTTTTCCATACTTATTTCTTCTTATATTTGAATGAATATCAGTTATTGAGCCTCAATACTGTGCTTATGTGAATGAATATGATACAGTAATGCATTTATTGTGGATTTTTGTAGAGCTGCTATATTTTTTAAAAATTTGAGCTTATTTTTTCTTGTTACACGTTCAACATTATGTTCAACATAAAAATGGAAACTATTTAAAAATAATAAAGTTAACAAAGTTGCTTATTTAAATAATTGTGAGTTACGTGCATTAATATTTTATTAACTTTTGTGTCTTCACGAACATATGTTGATACAAAATAAAGGGAAGAAGCATCCAAGTAATCCTATTTTTTCTGCCAACAATTCATACCAAAGATTGAACAATTTAAGGATATTGCAATAGGTAATTTGTATCGACACAAATAATATTACTAAAGCATTTCAAAGTTTAGGCCATCAAAATCATCCTTTTTTAAACACGGATTGCAAATAATTCTGAAAAATTTAGAAGTCTTGGTCATTAACATTATTGTTTGCAACAATGTCATCCAGTGTATCAT
The DNA here is from genome assembly GCA_007115665.2 of Sequoiadendron giganteum. Lineage (NCBI taxonomy): Eukaryota > Viridiplantae > Streptophyta > Pinopsida > Cupressales > Cupressaceae > Sequoiadendron > Sequoiadendron giganteum. The sequence continues at coordinate 571,898,111 of CM021102.1, read as the reverse complement.
TGTCAATGTTCATATGTTCTTTTAAGTATTTAATATTATCATCATCCTCATCTTGACCTGCATCATCTTCATCATCATTGAAATTTGATTGTAGACCATCTATATTGTTATGAGATGTATTTGGATCATCATTTTCTATACCATACATATTGTTGTCTTCCATAACATCATCTCACTCTGGATTTTTATCTTCTTGTGCCCAAACATAACCATCTTCAACATCATCATGGATATCAATTTCTTTGATGTTCTCTAATCCATCTCTCTCATTTTGTTGGCCATCAGCTTTTTGCTTAGTATCCACTAATGCATCATCAAATACATGCCTTAATCTTGGATCATAATGTATGACAAATATCCATTTCAGGTCCAAAATATCTTCATAGAAAAATACCTGCACATGAACGACATACATATATTAGACGTATGTTATAATTTTTTTATTGATTATAAAAAACACATGTATATATTCACAATAAACTATGAATTAATAGATTAATGATCACCACCACTTCTTGTTTGAGTAAAGAAATACTTGCTCACAATGAATTGGTAGAAGATAAGGCTTCTGATCCTTTGGTAGGAAGCATGAGGAATTTATAAAAAATAATCCACTATGGGTATCATGTCTTCGTGTCCTCTCAAATGCTTCATATCGTCTACACTTAAAAATACAAAATTTAAAAGAGCAGTAATCCAACTCAATAATTTCTTGTATTTTCCCAACATATTGTAGATTCCCTTCAATTATATTTTTATCTTTTGAGCTTGATCGACTAGATTGCTTGAATTCAGCCATGATGCCACAATCGAAGGATCATCTCTTTACATGTACACTTTCTACACAATAATGTCAACCATATGCCCACATTGCTGGATATTTCCTCACCTGTGAACAACCATTTATTTTAGTGAAAATAAATATATTGAAGAATATTAAAATAGTTAATAGTGTCAAAACTGTAAGGAAACAACATTTTGTAAAATTCCAACTATACCTTTCTTTCACATCCTCTAGACATGTTGATTTCATCTTCTGTTATGTTTGAATCTATACCTGCATCTTCTATTTGATTTTGAATTTGTGTAGTAACCCATTCTAGTGTGCAATATTTTCCCCATTCCCCAAGTAGATCAATGGGAAGTGGAGTATTCCTTGGGTTCGATCTCTTAAACTTTCTCATTGCTTCTAACACTTCTTCTCTCTCTTTTACCATACAGATCAATCCATTTGTTCATAAAGTCCATGTGGTAAAAAATGAACTTGTCGAGTATAGAAATTTCATCTACACCTATTACATGTTAACATATTTATTTCAAACTCCAAATTTCATGCTGTTAATATGACAAATATATTGCAAAGAATTAATGATTGCAAGAAAAACAACCGCACTGATCATGAATTTACTTACTAATTTCTACTTGAGCACCATTAGATTGTGGTTTTTCTCCATCAATAATATTTGATGCTCATTCTTCATCCCAAAAGCATGGCCCATCTTCAAAATCCTTACCAAGGAATTCACAAAAGAATAAAAATGCTTCATTCAATACATACCCTTCATCCATGCAACCCTCTGGATGTGCCTTTTGTCAGACATATCTTATTAGAGTTTTCATATACCTCTCAAATAAAAACATCCACCTTGTTGATACGACACCAACCAATTCAATTTCATCGACTAGGTGTATAAGTAAATGGACTTGTAGGCCCATGAAACTTGTAGGTAGCTCCTTCTCAAATTTACATACAATTTCTACAATTTTCTTATTCCATTTTGGCACTTCACATTCGTGGGTCTCCTTGGAGGTCACCCACCTAATATAAGAATAGTAAATTAGTATGAACCTTTAGTAAAAAATTAAAATAAAATATAATATCTCTATGTCTCTCACACATAAACATTTCATATAGCTACATACCTTGTAAATTTTGACAATCGACTTATGGCATTCCTTAAGTCAACTGTAAGACAAGAATCCCCCCTAATTTCTAATGGCATGATATGCTATCAAACACATTTATGAAAAGGTTATTAGTAATTTTTTCTCACACAACAAAATATCAAAATATATTTAGTACTTAATTAATGTTACCAGTAAATGTTAAATGATGATATATAATACCTTCATAAAATTATGAAAATCACATGTTTTAAATCCTGTGATATGTCCACCAACTATAAAAGCTTTATCCAATGATGACCCATAGCCAGTAGGTGTCCTTATTGAACAAATGACATTTTTTAGTTGGTATAGCTCTTTTTCTTTTCAAAATCCATGGAGCTTCTGCATATGTTTCATTTTCCCTGTTTGGCCAGAAATATTTTCTATCAAATTTGGTACGTGAAAGAGCAATATCTCTCCTTGAAAACAAGGTGTCTTTCTCTTTGCCTGATATATGTCGAAATATAGAATCTGGGACATTTTTGAAGATGTGCATAGGATCTAATTATAGGTGAGATATTAATAGATCTTTCTAGTAAGGGAGCTCATAAAATATGGATTTCCTTTTCATTCCTTCTGGCATATTAACTACAACTTGTTCTAGTTCTTCAATTGAATCACCCCAATCAAAAAAATCCTCCCAAGCTTTCAATTCAGCATCTTCATACTTCTTAAGCCAATCACCTAGACCCATAGTCATGGGAGGGCCTCTATTTTCAACTTTTCTATCAAATTGATTCTTCAGGTGATTTATAAACTTATGATCTTGTGGTAGAAAAACCCTATTGTTTGCGTAAATAAATTTATGTATATCTTTAGAATACCACCCTTGAAATTGTTCTACACATATTGGACATGAAAATATCCCCTTTGTTTGAAGCCATGCAATTCAATAAGTAATATTAATTTTTAAAAAAAAATAGTATAAAACTAAGTATGAAAGTTGCGATGAAAATATATTATGAGTGTAAATACATAAATATTTTATCTTACTAGAACAAACACCAAGTCTTGGGAAATCATGATTAGTCCAACATAGCACACCATACAACATGAAGGACCTATTTGATGGAGGACGTGATATGTAATACAATCGTATGCCTTTCCATAACAATTGCATCTCATCAATAAAAGGTGCAAGATAAACATCCATGTTTTTAACTTGATATTTTCTTGGAACAATGAGAGTTAGCATAAGGTGCTCCTTTCTAACACTCATCCATGGGGGAATATTGTATAGAATCAATCCGATTGTCAAAAAACTATAATTTGAGCTCAGGAAAGAGAATGGGCACACTCCATCAATTACAAGACCAAACCCAATACTACAGTGTTCATCTTTGAATTTTCTTGGCCATTTTTCCTCTATGTGTTTCATTGCTTTGGAGTCAGTCGGAATTCACATGAATCCATCTTTACTCTTGTTCTTTGCATGCCATTCCATCAATTATGCAAGTAACTTACAATAAAACATTCATTGAAATCTAGATATAATTGGCATGTGACATAAAACCTTCTTTGGAACCTTAGGACCTTGTACATTTGTACGATATCTCTTCTCTTTGCATATAGGTCATTCTACCTTGTTTTGATATTCATCTATGTATAAAATGCAATCATTTTTACATGAATTAATTTTCTTATATTTAATCCCCAAATCAACCAACAACAAACACGCCTCTTTGCAAGTTGATGGCAACACATTCTTGGGTCTTGCCACAATAATGGTTTATAATTTTTGAGAGATTTTGATTTTTGCTGAAATCATATATTTTTAGAAAATATAATGATTTAAGCCTTAAAAATTTCCATTTTAAGGATTCCAATTGAAGAGGGTTTGATCAAACCACCTTAGATCAAACCCCCTTGGAGAGAACCTTGCTAGTTTTAAACCATACCTATAAATGAGTCTCCTTTACACCTATCCAAATGCTGATAAAAAATCACTTTTGATTTACCTTTTGGGGGATCAAATGAATTCATTTAAAATTGATTTCAAATGATTATGGTAGTCCTTCGAATGAGCTATCCAATGAATATAATTTTAATATGTTTTGGTTTCATTATGTATTTATTTTTTTAGTTTTGTTAAACATAGGTTTTTCATAAAAAATGAAGGTCTCTATTCTTCACATGAGGAAAAATATGAGTGCACCAGATATTGAAGTTCTTGATCCAACAAAAAAAATTAAATTAAATTGTGATACATACAAAAAAAGTTACGCGTTATATGGTCATGCTATGTTTGAATTGTAATTGGTTTGACTTCGAAACTTTATTAAAGAAAAAATATTCAATAAAAAACTATCTAACCAAGTGGAATCACTAGATACTGGAGTTAAAAATCTAAATTCGAAAGAATTATAATTTTATCCTTCATGGAAATAAAGTTATACATTATATGGTGTGCGTCACTTTTTAAAAATGTTGTTTTAAAAAAAAAACTAGTTTTCATGGGAGATGGAAAAAGAAGTGCAATCTGATTCCAAAAAAAATTTAAAAAATATTTTTAGAATCTAAAGACAAAATTTGATGATGTCTCTAGTTTGCATCATCTTCAAATTTCTCACAGTTTAGCCGCTATAGGTGCCCAAATGTGAAGATTTAGTTAGAAATAATAATTTTAGTGTCCGGTTTGGCCAAAAATTGTAAACCACTATTGTGGGATCACCCTCTCTTCAGGGAATATTTTAGTTTTTAGTGCCCTATAAGATTTCCAAAGATTAAATCAATTGAATGTTTGACTTATGATGAACATGTTTGATATGTCAATCTCTACTAGGACTGTTTATATACAATATATGGTTTTAAAATCCCCTTAAAGAAATATAAATGAAGTTGATGAATGTTTACGAATTATGTACACCAATTGATAATGTAAAGTAAGAAATAGATTCCAACTCACTTCAGTAGGGTAGTGAATCCTTTGTATGACCAACCAAATAGTGACTTGATTTCTAATAATATTAATGTGCATGTCAGTTTTGAGATTCTACTTGCACCTGATTTGAACACGGGTGTTTTTGTTGCTTGCTTGATGGAGTCTTTCAGGTTTTTATCATCAAAATTACATAGGTGGTAATTACCCCTATTATCATTGTTACTATAAACCATATGATCATTATTGTCATCATTGTTTACACCCCCAAATAAACTTGTAAGAATTTCATTCAATCCTTCTTCATGCACTGCATTTTCACTATCATGATCATCATCATTAAGGCTAGGTGGCATGTCATCAGTGTATGTAGATCTCATCAGCTCTTCAAATTTCTCAGCTGGTAGTATTCTCTTCAATCTTCCTCTTCTCACCCTGGTATTGTTTAAAGGATGGGTTGGATCATCTCGACAAAATATTAATAACCCAGTTGGATCTTGGGTATTACTATGTGTTTCATCAATATCTTCTACCTATCAACAAACACAAGCATTGTTTAATGTTTGGCAACAATTGGATATTTCATAAATGTATCAATTTCAAAGAAATATAATCAAATATGGCTTAAAAAATAATAATACAAATTGTATGAACTTATATACATCAACTAAATGATGGAGCATTATTTTATAGACTACCTTTTATATACAATAATTTAAATATATATATTTTTTGACAACATAGTTTATAAAACATCAGTCCACACTCATTTATTATTCTTTAGTTTTATGCCCTTAAGAACATCCTTAGGGAGACCTTGTTCTTCCCTCTTCTTTCGCATAGGAGTACGTTTTAAGAAGGGGAAATCTATCAATAATTCATCCCCAATGGTAAGGTCCATAATAGCCTCAACCACTATCAATCTATCAACCTCTCTTTCCATATCTCCATCTTTATCATTTATAACCTCAACAAATTGACAATTCGGTCTTATAACAGGGTCCCTTCTCTTACTACTATTAATAAATCCTACAATATTTTTGTGTGTGTATGCACGTCTATTTATATACATAAGATGACCTCTATTCATTTCTTTTCCAATTTCTAATTGGATACGATGTGTATACATATTCAAATTTAGACCATATGTTGACATGCTAGGCTTATATTCTGCTAGCCTTCTCCATTCACCACTGTAATATGATGGACCATAATATGGCATTAATTTCCTAGTGGTTTGTTCTAATTTTTTTCTATGTTTAGACCCCACATGTACATTTTGGACAATAAAGAGGCCTATATTCGCTCCATGAAAATTGGAGGGTCGTAACATGTAGTTGTATCCCCAAAATTGAAACACCTCATACACTCTAGGTAGTTTTTGATCACTAGGCCAAGCACAATATAGTTGATGATCAAATGTCTCTTTATAAATTGATCTCAAAATCAGGGGCAAGTCATCATATCCATCACATTCATTCTCATAAGAGATGTAGTCCACCTTCCCCTTGTCTTTAAGAAAATTATGCATCTTTAAACCGGTTCTTTTTCTATTACTTGTTTTCATCAATTCCTCATCTTCCAAGCTGGTATATTGACACATATTTTTGTTAGATGTATCATCTAATAAATGATCATTGCCCTCTAGGTTGGAAGTTGGTGATCCAGGAAACTTTAAACCAAGAACTTTATCCTACAAGTATCCATTAAGAAAAAAATTAGTTATTTAAATAATATAAAATAATGTTTAAACGAAGTATACATGTTATTTATATAAAATTGAAAAATTCCTTACCACAATTCCCATTGGATTTGAATCGATTGTAGGAGGAATACTACCGAATGAAAGCTTATCATATATGTAATGTCTTTGTACAATCACTCGTTTAAATTATTTCTTTCCACGACATACAAAACATCCACAAACAACAATTTTCTCAAAGTATTCATCCCATATACTATAGTCTTGACCAAACTCTTGTTCATTGTAATCATTTGTTGTGTCTACAGGATCCATTGTCATATCCTCTTCCACCCACTATCGTCTACATGATTTAACAGTTTTAGGTCCACGTCCACGTACATATCTTGTTCTTTTTCTAGTTGAATGCTCAGGCTCTGCATTTTTTCCAATCTCCATCTAAAATAATCAACAACATGCATTAATTTATGGAAAGATTGGATAATAAATTATAAATTTCAATAATACTGTGAAAAAATATGGACATATCACAAAATGACATCAAATCATGTTTTCCTAAGTTAAGTCAAAATTTGAGTACTTGATGTCCCTCTTCATCCATTGTGTCCTCATTTGATGTGGCACGATCTATTGCCATGGCCTCGTCTTGCCCCTATAATACACAACATAGTAAATAATGTTTAGTACACCAATTTTATCATTTCAACAAATATGCTATCCAACAAAAAACCTCACTTTAGTCATATATTTGACATATTGATATCATGTTTTGGCCATCCTAATTTTCAAAATTTTCCCTTGATCATACAATCATATTTAATCACCATTCCTATGCATTTTCAACCAATAAGCTTGACCTCAGAGGCCTCATGGACAAAAAAATGACTTTATCTCCTCTATGTTGTAGCATTTGTAAATTCATAAACACCTTCCTCCTTTGCTTGAGGTTGTTTTCTCTTCTTACCTCTATTGTATATGTATATTTCGTTGTCAAATATATTTTGACCCACTTTCCTCTCTACTATTTAGTAGTTCTATGCCATCCACATCCTCTCTCCATGGCCTCCTTTGGATCCTGTAATATATGACAATAGTCACATAATAGTTGTGCACCAATAGACAAATATATATGATAATACATGATGAATGATCTATCAATAATACATTAAATAAGGGTGGGTTAGTGGGATCAAAGAGATTACACAAAAAACAATAAAAAATATCTTCATTTAAAAGTTAGCTTCAAATGAAGACCCACTTCCAAGAAAAATAAATCATTTTGCACTTCTAGGCACTAAATTAGGCACACTTTGTGCTGCCTTTTGCTCCCCAAAATGATTACATTTAGGGCTAAAACAAAAATAAAAAATAAAAACTTCCCACGTGCACGAAAAGATGAAAAAATAAAATGGCCGCATGAAAGAAAATCGCCTCCTAAAGAACTTGCATTTTGAATAAATTTTGAGTATTTGATGAATTGAAGACTAGGGTTTGCATGTACTGTGTGTGGGTTCCTTTCATCATCAGCCTATGGTTTTCATTGTGTGCAACCTGTGTGCTTCAATTTCCCAAATCAAGGTATGAATTCATTGCCATTTCACTATCATGTGCAATGAAGGTTTCAATAGATTTATTTTTTGAATGATGATTCAAGGTGTGTCTTGTGTTTTGTATTGAAATTATGAATTCGAGCTTGTTTTATTTCCTTTGTGTGTGGGTTTTGAATGGTTTGTCATTTATGATTTGGTACCAAGTAGGGCTTTCAACATGGTCATTATTGAATTCACTATGTATATTCAAACTGTGATATAAATTAGGGAATCACTGTGTATATTTGAACTATGATATAAAATAGGGCATCTTTGAATTGTGTAAAACCTCATTATCAATGGATATAAATTAGAAATCATTTCATACCTGGCAGTGTGTACTTCATTTTCCTCCATAGTTTGGATGAAAATAGTTTTCCTTAGGTCACCTCAAAATGTCAAGCAATAGAGGGAAGGGAGAAAAGGGAGAAAACTCTAGCCACAATGAGGTAATTCATTGTCACTTTATAGATTTGTAAATGTTTCCATTGTTTCTTTGATTTTTAGTTTTTAGTTTTTTATTTCAAAATTTAAAAGAAGAAATTTAATTTAAAAAATATATATGTAGGGGCATGAGATTGACAAAGATAAAGAGGCATTGGCTTCCATATTGGGGGTAGAGGAAGTGAGAAAATTGGATGGTGTGGACTTGAAAATTATTTCCAGATACATAGGAAAATGATCTAGTAAAGCCCCTCAAACATTGCAAACAAATCAACTATGTCAAAGGGAATCAATTGATTTCCCAACCAGTCTTGGATTGAGCAAAAGATCCAAGAGGAAATCAATAAAAATAAACTCTAAGAATGTGGAATAGGGAACACAGACTTCTAATGTCCTAGCCACTCTTGGGACACAAAATTCTTCCACCACACCATGTTTTGCATCTTGCATTGGTAGCTACGATACCAAGATAGAATATGATGTGGTTGCAAGGGAAGTCTGAATGACAGATGCTGGAAAAACATTTGTGAATTGGTTGAAGGAATCATGCCTTCAACGGTTCAAAGACCATCTACATTTTCCATTCTCAAAGATACCCATGCACCTGCAAAAAATAGTTATCCATGACATGGAGACTGAATTTGGCAGAGGTTGGTTTGTAAAGAAGTTAAATCTACAAATGTCTCAAAACTGTAAGAGATTTCAGTGCAACCAAACAAAGAAGATAAAAAAACTCCCTCCCAAGCTAAGGCTCAAAAAAAGGCCAATTGATCTAAGTGTGAAAGTCTGGAAAGGTCTTGTAAAAGCATATGAGAAGTCCAATGCACAAAGGAAGTCAGATGAGGAGAGTATGCAGGGATTTGAATTTTCTCATAAGTTTATATCAAATTTATTAAATAATTTTTAAAATTTATTTTGTGCATAGTTAAATTGAATTAGTATATGTTTTAGGACAAGGCCTCCAAGGCTAGGCTTAACAAACTTTGTGCCACACATCATAGTGGCCAGAAAGGTTTACAGGCCTTGATTTGTACATTTGTAAGTATATTTAATATGTTAAATGATGTTTTTTTATTTCCTAGGAAAAAGTAAATGATTGCATATTAATTAGTTTAACTAGTCCATGTGCCATATTTTGACAGGAGGAGAAATATGACCGCCATCCAAAGCAATTTGAAAAGGAAATGTTACAAAGCAAAAAGTGGTTCAATTTTGTAATCTGGATGGAGAACGAGGTATCAATAGTTGAATTTCAATAACTTAGTTGGATATAGTGTCATCAAACTGGTTGTTTAACCCCTTGACTATTTTAACTCATGAATACTTCAATGATCTCCTATTCGTGCTCTTTACCAACTATCTTCTGAATGAAGCCTTATCATGCATAATAATCACTCTTGTTGTATCTTACTACCTTTTCATGGTGTCTTGATAAGGAAAGTCCATTGTACTCTGCCTTTGTAATGACAGTCCTTTCTCTCTATGCATTTAATTGTCATCATGGAATCTTTATACACCCTTTGTTGTTGAACCCTATCACTGCATCCACATAGCCTTCCACAAAGCATAAGACATGAATGTGGATTCTAGTCTTTCGTATCATCATCATAAAAATTATAGTTTGATTGGACTTTTCTTTCACTTCACAGACCTACCTCCTTATGTATATTTTACCATTTGTCATTCTTATGCATCTTTAAGTTGTGATATACATTTAACTCCATAATTCAAGTAATCCATATCAAGTGAGTCTACCAACACTCTAGAAGGGTCTAGGAAACTATTTCATCCATCTCCATGTACAATGCATGGCATGATATCCTCATGAAGACAAGAAACACCACTAGAATTCTCCTTGCAACATTGTATCTCATGGTTTCCCTTTTGAATATTTTCTCTACTTTGTTGTTCTTCAATTTTTTGCATGCACTATATACCTTGTGTATTGCATGGAACCATTGACGCTACCCCTAAAACCCATCATTAATACCAGTCCCATGTTCAAAAAGCATGTATGATCTTCTATTATAATATGTTGTCCATGACATACCCTTACTTTGAAGATTGTACTGTTCCTTTTCCCATTGTATTTTCTTAACATTGATGTCCTTCTTTCACTTTGATAGGGTGCTTCTTCATCTTGAATCATTTGTCATTGTTTCCAATCTCAAAACCCTCATTTCTTCCATTATTTCTCTTCTTGTCATAAACCATTTGTCTTCACTGCCCAAACATTCTATATGAAAAGCTATATGACTGTCTTCTATTGAGGCATATCCTACCATCCTTCATGAAAACCTTATGACAATCATGAACACACTAAGATATGGGTTTATTACTATCCATCATTCAATTTGTATTTATTGGAATGTTTTTCCTAGCTCTGATCACTAGCTTCCATATTCAAAAATTACCAACCACCATCTTCAATAAATTTATCTGGATCATCAGTAATAGTCTTCAAATTTGGCCACCAGTTCAAGTTCATTCTGCTTTCATAATAATTTATATCCATCGATTTCAGCCATTCCTTTATGCCATCATGCAAAGATCGAGGAATGGAATCAATGTGGAGTACATTCCACTTGAATTCTTTGAAAACAATAGCCATATCAAATGCCTTTTTCCCAAGTCTTACTCTCTCAAGGTTAACAATCTCAATCTCACTAATAGTGATTACTAATAAAGGTAATTCCACCAACTCTACCAGAATTTTTACCGTAGGAACAATAAAAGTAGACACTTTGAAAGGAACTCCATGAAAACCAAGCTCTCTAAGTGGTATATAAAACTCTAGTTCAAACTATTTTAGATGAGGATGCTCCCATAGCTTTGTTACTCGCTTGAAAAATTCTTGAAACTTTGCATTGAATTTATTTTTCTTGTCCCTCTCTTGTTGTTCTTCCTCAATTTCATCAGGATCATACATTGACCTTCTTGCCCCTCCTAAATTTTGGACCACATCCATTACCTCCACATAAAACTGGACATCCTTGGTCTTCTTGGTTCACACCATGATATGGTTATGCAAATGAAAATGAAGCAAATTAATCATCTCCTTCTTTGTTGGCTGGAAAAATGCATTGTTAATGTTTTGATACATGATATCAGCTCTCTCTTCTGCTCTCATGGTTGAATACCAAAATCCATTATGGCAGGCCTCTAGAGTTCCAGTCATCTTTCTTCCTCTTCCACCAAATGCTAGCATATTTTACTAATGTTTATTAGAATTGTTGCATGTTTTACATCATTGGTATGACATATTAGCTGTAACTTTTTTGAAATTTTATTATTGTATGTGAACTTTGATATGATGTAATATGATTATGGTTTCATTTCATATGTTGTAATATTAGATATATAACAGAAATCTGATATCAAAATAATGAACCTATCAAATTTTATCATCCAAAAATACATTATGCTTTGTATTTAACTTGAGGTCACAATCCATCATTCAAGTTGTTGTATTTATTAGCATGGTCTTCCTAGATCTGATCACTAGCTTCCATATTCAAACATTCCCAACCACCATCTTCAATAAATTTATCTGGATCATCAGTAATAGTCTTCAAAATTGGCCACAAGTTCAAGTTCATTCTTCTTTCATTATATCCATGGATTTCAGCCATTCCTTGATGCCATCAAGAGAATATTGAGGAATGGCATCAATGCAGAGTACATCCCGCTTGAATTCTTTGAAAATAATAGCCATATAAAATTCCTTTTTCCCAAGTCCTACTCTCTCAAGGTTAACAATCTCAATCTCACTAATAGTGATTACTAAGAAAGATAATTCCACCAAATATACCAAACAGTCTACCATAGGAACAGTAAAAGCAAACACTTTGAAAGGAACTCCATGAAAACCAAGCTCTCTAAATGGTATATCAAACTCTAGTTCAAAATATTTTAGACGAGACTACTCCCATAGCTCTGTTACTCGCTTGACAAATCCTTGAAACTCTACATTGATTTTATTTTTCTTGTCCCTCTCTTGTTGTTCTTCCTCAATTTCATCAGGATCATACATTGAAATTATTGCCCCTCCTAAATTTTGGACCACATCCATTACCTCCACATAAAACTGGACATCCTTGTTCTTCTTGGTTCACACCATGATATGGTTATGCAAATGAAAATGAAGCAAAGCAATCATCTCCTTCTTCGCTGGCTGGAAGAATGCATTCTCAATGTTTTGATACATGATATTAGCTCTCTCTTCTGATCTCATGGTTGAATACCAAAATCCATTATGGTGGGCCTCTAGAGTTCCAGTCATCTTTCTTCCTCTTCCGCCAAATGCTAGCATATTTTGCTAACATTTATTAGAATTGTTGCATGCTTTATATCATTAGAATGACATATTAGCTATAACTTTTTCAAAATTTTATTATGGTATGTGCACTTTGATATGATGTAATATGATTATATTTTTTTTTCATATGTTGCAATATTAGATATATAATAGAAAAATTAATTATTGCATGAAATAAATAATAAATTTTCATTTAAAATGTTTTTTTGCAGAACATAGGTCTTCTAGAAGATCAAGATGATCCTCATGATATAGATCCAAAATATGTTGGTTTTGGTATAGATCACAATATAGTAGAGGATGATGATGATGCAGATACACAAGACATTGAGGCTGATGACGATGATGATGATGACAATGATGATCATGATGATGATGATCACGATGGTGATGATTCTGATGAGGTAGTTGCTGGTAGTAGCCAGTGACATTCATGATCATATAGACTGCATCATGGATCATTTCTGATATATCATTATGATGCCTTTTTTCATGGTTACTATATTCATATGTATCATTTTCACAGCCTTTTGTTCCATATTGTCGAGTTGTATCATTTTGACTTATATCATTTAGACATGTATCATCTTGACTTGTATCATTTTGAGTTACATTATTTATCAGTTTTACTTATATCATTTGTACATGTATCATTTTGACTTATGTCGATTGTTGGACATGTATCATTTTGACATGTTATTGATCTATTGGCATATTTAACTTTCACTTATTTTAGTTATATATGTTGACGATCTTATCAGTATTGACTTGTCAATTTATATATATTGAAAGTGGTCGATGATTTTTGGATGGAAATTTATTACGTATGATGATTTTAATTTATTGCTCAGGATGCATGTTGTCAAATTCAATTAAATTATAGATATTTGACTCACTTTTTTAAATTATAGATGATGATCATGTTATAATAATTATCTTGTTATTTAATCATATGAGTTAAATAATTAATTACTCTATAATCATACAAGTTATTTAAGAGGCATGATATATTTAACTAATTAAATTGAAATAAAACATATTAAATTAACGCATGGAAGCAAAACAAGAAGCATTTTTAGAAACAAAAAAGGAAGCAACAATGAAAGCCAAACTAGAAGCAAACCAAAAGCAATCTTGGAAGAAAAACTTGGTGTTATCTAGAAAGCAAAAACAAAATCAATTTAGGTAGCAAACAAAGAAGTAATAATGGAGCAATTTTAGAAGAAAAAATGGAAGAAAAATTGGAAGCCAAACCAGAAGAAAACCTAGAAGCAAAACTAGAAGCAAACCTAGAAGCAAAATTGGAAGCTAAACAAGAAGCAAACCTGGAAGCAAACTTGGAAGAAAACCTGGAAGAAACACTAGAAGCAAAACTATAAGCAACACTAGAAGCAACACAAGAAGAAAAATTGGAAGCAACACTAGAAGCAAAAATGGAAGCAAACCTGGAAGCAACATTGGAAGAAAACCTGGAAGCAAAACTGGAAGCAAACCTGGAAGCAACACTGAAAGCAAAACTGGAAGCAAACTTGGAAGAAACACAAGAAGCAAAATTGGAAGTAAACCTGGAAGAAAAATTGGAAGCAACACAAGAAGCAAAACCAGAAGCAAAACCAAAAGCAAAATTAGAAACCAAACTGGAAGCTTCAAAAATCAACGCTTAATTTGGTGCAAAAGTAAAATACCATTTGGTGATGAGTTTTGTGCCAGTAGAAGTATCCAATTCATGAACTCAAATGCACTATTTAATCTAACGCTATTTTAGGTGATAGTTGCCTATTTTGTTGTAGTGACATTAGATTCATTGGATTACCCTATAGACTTTATGGTATTGTAGCCTAAAGATAATATTACATGATATCCCCTAATCTTAGGGAGACCTTGGTTGGAAAATAAAAATGCCTTCATAGGTTGTAAGTCTTGAAATATGATCATTTCCAATGGGAATGTGACTAAGAAATTAATCCTTTATCCACCAGCCCCATGCAGACCTCAAACAAACTATTTGGCCAACCCTAAATGAGGAAGATTAGTACTCCTTACAAAATCTAATGACTATTGAATGCAAATCCTTATTAGAAAACAAAGATGAAGATGAACTAATTACAAACATCATGCAGAACAACTATGGCAGAGACCTGCAACAACATGACTATCTTACATGTCTATGTTGATGGTGTTTTCTGCACAACAACAACTCAGACAAAATATAACATCCTATCTCTCTTGAAAGGTAAATCTCTATCAACAAGCCTCAAGATATAACCCCAAGGTATCTAATGTTAGGTCTTGACAATGCAATAAAATAGCTCAAAGATAATGTTAAAATGTTGGTAATCACAAGGGGCCATACAAAACAAATGTTGGAAACCTCTAATTCATCAGATCTTGCTATATTATTGATGCTTTTAATCCTAAGAATGATCCAAATTTCAAAATAAATAACAAAAGATAAAGGGTTTAGAGAGATCTCTAAAAGTAAACTAATCCTACGACCAACAATGCAAATGATTAAACAACCAAAGTGGACCAATCCTTCAAGACTAATTCCTGCTAAACCTAGAATAAACTTGTAATCTTATAGAAACAGTGCAATCTTTTAAGGAATACAAATATTTTTAGATCATGAAGCATTCACCCGAATCAACCTTATTTAACAATTGAAATGAATAAATACCCACAATTGAACTTAGCACATAAATTCAAGGCCCAGTCTAACTTTACACAAAAACTTACAATCAACAAGCTACTAAAAGTATGGACAAAGGATTGCTCAAACACTTCCATTGTTAAACCATAAACACAATTGCATCACATTTAAATCTAAAATCTAACATGTAACTAATAATCTCAAAGCAATCTTAAAGATTTAGAACAACAAGAACCATGCAAAGTGAACCAACACAAGGAAGAGCACCAAAGAAAAATGTCTTTACTTATATTGAATCACCCAAATTTTGTAACAATTCAAGTATTCTCAATGTATCAACACTTGCTCTCAGAAAATGCTAACTCCTATCTCAATTCTAGCTCTGGCAACTATATGTCACTAATTCTAACACTTACAAACGAAGTTGGAGCCTCAATTTATAGAAAACCACATTAGGTCGACCCAGAATTAGGGTTTACATTAGCAGGTTGGCCAAATAGGTCGGCCTAGAGAGTTTAGAAGAATTAAATTTACATTAAATGCTAAAACATCATCTAGGCCAGCCTAGATCGTTCCATAATATTTCCCTTGATTGCACAAAATTGGAGGTCACCCTCCAACTGTATTATCACATGATTGGAAAAAAAATCCTAGGCAGTTGCAAGCTGGATATTTTCTCCCTCTTTATTGGTTCGCAACTTATTAGACAACTCTTTGAATTTCTCTAAAATCTCCTTCATATCAGCTAGATTTGGAACTGGAATAAATTTAACCCTTGTCTTATGATTTTTATATTCTTCTAAATACTGGGGCATCACTTTATTCCACTCAGCCTATAACTCATGATATTTATCAAGTTTTGAAATATAGATTGCTGCATCTTCTAAATTATCCTTAGTGATGGGAGTAGTATCAGAAGGAGCATGTATTTCATGCCACCATGACTACAATCTATTAACATTCACGTTCTTTTGTCCAAATTTCCTTCTCCCAGTCATTATTTCCAGAAAACAGATACAACTATCATATATTTCCTTAATTTTCCCTTGCAACTTCATGGTTTTCTTCAAAACCTTGGAAAGGAGTTCTTTCCTATAGTTCCAGAATTCTATACACTCCTTCACCTTACCAATTTCATCTGAGGAGAAAATGTTCATCTTGGCCAATTCATCCCTGGGAACCAACAAATTTTTTTTCAACTCATCAACAGTTGATTCATCAATATTTTTGAAATCTAAGGTAAATTGGGAGGTGTCTTCAAGGAATTCAACAACCTTGGAATAAATGACAAATATTTGCTCAATTGATTCATCACCCCTTTTTCCAACCTCCTGCAACCATTCATGGGTGTTGTGAGTTGTGGATTTTAATCTTTCTATTTTAGAAACTACTTCTTTGGGTAGCAACCCTTATAGGATTGTAAAACAACCATTGATACTGGCATGTAAAGGCTTCATCAAGTGTTGGAGTATTTATAAACATCATTTAACCACTTCTATAGCTTCTCCTTTTCCCCAGTCTCTTTGTCCAGTCTCCTCAAAATTGCCTGAGATGATTCCTAAAATTCTTCTTTTTCCTGTTCCCTGGTGGTTGGCCCTAAATTAATAGTTTGGACCTTATAATCAGAGGGCCTAACCTCATCCTTGAACTTATCACTTGTAGAAATTTCAACATGGATAAACCTATTATTAGATTCATCTCTCAAAATTTTAGAGATAGTCTTGGCCCTTTTCCTCTGCTTGGGCTACCCCCACTGTTCTAGAAGTTTGTCCTAGCTAGGAGTTTCTTCTTGCATAATTATTAGCTTCTTACTGATCCTTTTCTCTAGCCATTCAGAGATGGTGGATTTCTCTATAGCTACCTCCTTATTGGGACTATCAACCACATCCTCCCCAACATCCTTTTCGGTCTCCGGTTGGTATTCTTGTCCATCTTTATGTTGGTGAGGATTGTCAGCAACTTCCTCCCTATTCTCTTTTGCCTTTGAATGATCTTCCAATTCCTCAATTACCTCCTTCTCTAGAAACTTATATGGCCTTTCTTGTACCACCTCATATTCCATATTCCTTCTCTCTACTTCGGAGGTAGATTGGTTCATCTCCTGTACAAATTTCCTCCATTCTCCACTGTCAGGAGTAGAAATTTCTTCATCTTCAGCCTCATGGTGTTTGAGATCATTTGATATGTTTCCTTCCTCATGGGAAACTTCTTTTGAAATTTTCACATGAGGAGAAAGAGGAGGAGAATTATTTCCTGTAGTTTCTCTCCTATCGATATCATCAGTAGGTGCCTTTTCATTATGCACCTTTTCTTTTGCACTTCTCATTTCTTTTACAGGAGATGTCCTGTGCTTGGGAGAGTTTCTCCTGACATAAACTTGGGGATTTTCCTTAGAACTCTCCACATCAAAAACCTTTTGCGAAGAAGGGGAATCAGTGGTGGCCTCACCCTTCATTGACTTGGAACCCTTCTTCCTTTCTATGACCATCTTTCTCTTCTTAACTAGTTGTGAGGCTTCGCCCTTTTTAGTTGTAATATTGGCTTCAGGAGCCTCCTTTTTCTTAAGAGAGGGCTTCTGTCCCTATCTAACCTATGTCTAACTCCTATTTTTTCTCTTTATCTTGAGGGAGGTACCCTCCTCTTGATTATCCTCATCCTGGGGCTCAACAGTGTCATCCTTTCCAATCTCCACCTCCTCTTCAGATTGGGATTCCAAATCCCCCATCAAGTCATAGGTGAGCTTGGTCCCATATGCCTCCAACTCCAATACCTTATGCTTCACCTATAGCCTAGAGTACTTCTTGACCGACACAATAACTTGATCCAAGTATGTTATCTCATCCTCTAACCAGTTGATTGGAGGTAAGGGCTTGTTCTTGTATGGCTCAAAATTATGGTGTTGGAGCAAGTCTGCTTCATCCTCTTCCACCTGATCAGGCACCTCTACAATTTTGTACAATCTGATTGATTTTAATGGAAACCTAGAGAATATTCTTCTTATCACTTCAAACTCATCTCGACAATTAGCCTATTAGTATTCAATATGATCCTTGTGCTTGAATGTTTTGTTTGCTTGCTTCATAGCCTTGCCATATGGATCAAACCTTCTTCTGTTTGTATGGGAATATAAATAAAACTATGCAATCTCCTTTTCTAAATGATATGCACTTTGGATAGAAGGACATGCCTCCAAATTTCCTATTCTCAAGGGAAACTCAACTCCCAGCCCCTTCTTTTTCATCTCCTACTATAAGATCTCCTCAAAACCCAGCATTTGTCTTGTCACTTCCAACATCAAGAGCTTGTTGGTCGGATACCTCGACAATTTGAGTGGAACAACAGGGGATCCTTGTATCTGGGTGTATGTGAAACTCTAAAATTGAATGAACCATTGACCATATTGCTTGACCAGGTCCATGGCCTCAGATGAAATCATGATGTGAAGAGAATCCTGCAACAACCTGGGAATATACATGAAAAATGCATCATTGGCTCTTCTGTAGTTGCTTATTTTATGTTTCAATTATGGGTATATATCCCATATTTTTTCCTTCCCAATAGTCCCTTTGCAACTGAGACCCCTATACTTAGTCTTGTGTTCCAACATATAGAAAAGATATGAACTCATAGTAAACCTATTGGTTTCTTGTACACTTCTCAACTGGGCATCCAAGTTGTTGCTTATGATTCTAGCCCAATGATAATGGTTGTTAGCCACTATCTATGTGATAGGGTGAAACATCCATGTATGAAAGATATGGGCCTCTTCAACTCCCATGACCCTGCCCAAAAGAGTTATAATACCATGATATTCCTGCTTGAAATCACTCATGTGCAACTGTTTAGGAAACTTTGAATAGTGCAACTTAGGCTTCAGTATCTAGGAGTTTTTCATTATCTCCAAAGCCCTATTGGGGTCTTGGTCATAAAACCTTATTGGTTCCCCAATATTAATTTCCTCAATAAGCTTGTGATGTGAGGAAATATTGAACACCTCTGCAATAGATTCTTCAGTAAGATTTACCATGACTCTTCCTTGTGGGCCAATTATGATTCTTGTTCTGGAGTCATAGTGCTTTGGACATTCCAGGACCAACCCCAGATGAAGTTGTGTTGGTGGGAATCTTGCTGCTTTAGAAAATCCAGTATGGGTGATGGTCTGTGCTAATTGAGTTGGTGCATTTCCAAACATCCTCTTTTGAAAGTTATCATAATCTATATGTCCCATATTTGTACCTATGATCTTTGACCAAGTAGAACCAATCTTGGGCTCTGACCATATGCCCTCGAAGTCATACTTCATCCTTTCTAATATTTTCTTAACCTCATCTTGCACCAGAGCAACTTTTAACTTAGATGCCTTGTTGGGACTCAGGTTTGCCTACACCTGTTAGAGATGACCAGGATCACCAAGATGGAAACAAAAATATAATGCATTATTCCAATTCCATGAAGAATCAACGTGAGCAATAATATTGTCATAAAATCAAAATGATAATCATTTAAGTTGCGATGACAACATAAGGAAAGCAATTCATTTTGATAGAATCTCATTAACATATTATGCATGCACATAAAATTCACTCAAACCAATCAATATCCCATGTAAAGATCCTAGAACCTCATTAGGAAAACCCACTTGTGATTATTATTGAAATTTTGAGACGTAATGAAATAATTTGGGTAATTCGAGAAGGCTCAAAATCCCTAGATGTATTAGACCTCTGGTAATCCAAGCAAGCTCAAATTCCCTAGAAGTCATAACACTGGTCTCATTTGGAATTGTGATTACTTTGAATCTTTGATAGATGAGGCCCATGGACACAATTAAACACCTCTCAAGATTAATCATCTCGAAAACACTCCGCAAACTACCTTCATTCATAGCTCGATTCTCTTCATGGATTATAATATGGGGTTGAGAAATCTTGGATAATTCAAGGAGTCTCGAATTACCTTGGTGAACTAAATTTTGGGTAATCCAAGGAGGGGAAGAATCATCGGACAAGATCGAGAACTCACTAAGTGCTCACCCTTCAAGTTCGGGTTTTTTGGCCGATCAAAAGATTTGGATAATCCGAGGGGGCTTAGATTCTCTAAGTAGATTAGAGCTCAAAAAATTTGAGCTACCTCAGAATTATCGAGATTTAGCTTAGGTGCCCAAAATGCATTAAGTATCGAGATTACTTCATGCAAGGATGATAAATGAGACAAGTTCACCCTCCTAAGATCAAATCATTGCTAATCTAAGATGAAATTCAAATGACTCACGTAGGGACTCAAATAGTTTGTTTCAAAATCCTCACACCACTCATCCTTTATCAGATTTGTGAGCACACTACTACCTCAAGATCTCGACATCAATCATAGAGTAGAGTGAACATGGCACATTTTTTAAAGATATTGAAATAGATTAAGACGCTTCGCTTGCTTAACCCTATACCCATTTCAAACCCAAAGCAAGTCCGTTTTTAAAGAACAAATCCCCTAAATGGTGCAAGAATCCCAAAACCCAGACTCAACAAATGACTCACCAATCAAAGATTTATCAATAAAGCCCAAAATAAATTGAAATCACCCGAGAAAAATATGAAGGCATACCTTGAAATGGTGCACAATGAAAGAGAAATTCAATGTAAGACCTATAATGGATGCTCTCAAACCCTAGAACAATCAACTAGAGGAGATAAACCCAACGCTAGAGCTCAAAACCAAATGCAAGATGATGGAGACTTTTGAGCTTCAAGCACACACGAATGCAAAATGACCAAATGACCCTTCAATCCCCATTATATTTATAATTTAACCTTTTAAAACTCATTATTGTGAGCAATAAATGCTCATGCACACATTCGCAGAAACTCAGAAATCCAATGGGAGCTCAAACTCGGGTAATCCAAGGTAGCTCAGATTACCCAGCCAGATTAAGGTTCGGGAAATTTGAGGTACCTCAGAATTACCAAATGTGGCTAGAACTTGACCAATCTTTCCTCCAAGTCAAAATTTAATGCAAGGGTCAGCCTCAAGGAGTTAGGTGATCATCATGAAGTTTCCAAAATGACATGTCAAATGCATATTTTACATTAAGCACATGGACAAAACAAAACCAAGATAGAGAAATTTATCCCTTAAGGGGATGAAGTCAAGACCCTACGAAAACAAACAAGAAAGCAAAGCAAGAAAAGAGGGTCCCTGCTTTCAGTGGGGCGTGTGTGTGAAAAATGCACAACAAATGGTGACTCCATTGGGGAAATGCTCCAGAGAATTTCAATGACAATCTGGAATCAAGAACCTAGAACTCTAGTTTCAGTCCTTGCATCGGGTCACCTAATAAACATAGCTTCAAAGCCAATAGATAGGTAGATCTTCTTGTGCCAAAATCCAAGTGTGTGTGAATGTATTAATTTCCCTCCCTCAGTTGCCTCAAGGTGACGAAAGTCAGTCTAGTGAAGCTACGTAAAGATTCTAATTCCAAAAGCAACCTAGATAGAGCCTCGTTGCTAGTCAGGCATCCATAGCCTCGACAAGGTTATCATTGTGGTCCTCTCGAGCATAGATCTACTGCCAACCAAACATCTATAGCCCCGATAGATATATTTAGATGTCCCTGATAAGGTGAATATTCACTTTTGATTTCCAATATTCTATTTTCTTTTCTTTTGGTATTCTTTTAAGATCATTTAAACTTTCATTTTCACCCTATAAGCAATGAAGCTCACACTCAGGGTTGAGAACCACAGTGGCGTTGGAGTAGAAATAGGATTTTTCACTTGACCAAACTTCACAAGGAACCTTCAACAACCTAAGGATTTCTTAAGATGTGTATATAAGTGTAAGACTTAAGCACATTCTGGGACTAACCTAATCTAGAGGCTTATCTACTTCAAGCATGTAACACACTTTGTTAGTGTAATTAATATTTAATTACACTTGCATAACTTTACTTAGGTTGAGCTATTTTTAGGTCAACATTAGGGTTGCATACTTTGCTTTTATAAAGCAAATCATCTCATTGTAATATTGAATTCCTGAATATATCATTTTGCACATTCGCATGCAAAGCTCTGCTTTTCTATGTTTTCTCTTCTGTGGAAGGTTGCGTTCGCAGTGGCCAAAAACCCTAAGATTTCCTTTTGTTTCGTTGATTTTGGAAAAGTTGATCCGGAAGGCAAAAATTTTTTGCTAGGGAAGCCGTACGGCCTCCCCAACATGCATTTCGAGGCAAGGTTTTGCACGCATATCGAAAAAAATGGAAAACACATCAGTTTCAGTGCTGCCAGCATAAATGAAGGGTGCCACTAGCGTGCCACCCGACGACCACCAGGAGCGGCGGCGCCCGGGCGGTGCCGCCCCTTCCCATCATCGACCACCCATCCAGCCCTGCAGCCAGCGCTCAGCCCCCGCCAGGGTCTTATGGCCGACCAAGAGCTTCGTCGGGCGAGCAGCCCCTGTGTTCCACCGTCGGTCACATGGGCGACCAGGGGCTCCACCCCAGCCCTCTATTTGCTAGCCCTTGGTCATATGCAGAACCAGGGGCCGAATTTTTTTAGCCCCCTGGGCTACCTGTAGTCCATATTGGCCATTCTGGAGCACCTTTGACAAAATCGAGCGTAACTTTTGTGTATGGTGTCTGTTTTTCACAAACGAGATACCGTTGGAAAGCTGATTCTGGCACCAATCCAATGGTGTTGATAGTTTTTTCTGATTTTGCTCCAGATTTATTTTGCAGGTCCTTGAACTCAGATGTTGTTGTTTTCACTCCGGAGGGCATATCTTTTGACTTGGTGATCCTTTTTTTGCCATTCTTGCGGCATTGGAAAGCTGGATCAGTCCTCTACACAGATTTGAGGTATTTTTCTATTTTCTATTTATGAATGTTTAGGAATTCTCTCCTTTTGAAGTCATTGGGGATTGTAATAAATGAACTGATATAAAGTTCCATCAGGGGGGTTTCTTGCATAATAATCTTCATCATGTTTTGATGGCAACTCGCATGGGTTGTAATCTAGTTTCTTAATTTCTTTTGGCCATATTTTTTCTTAGCTTGACACATACCAGATTCATTTTGGTTCACACTTTAGATTGAGAGCCTATGGTTAGTGATCCGCATTGCATCCATCTCTGTTTGAGGGCCACTAAATTTGTGGTTATTGTTCCCGAGTCTGTATGGTACTTTTTTCCATGTAAGAGTTTCAGTCTCAGTTTTGACATCGGCATCGAGATTCACGGTTTCCAGATTTTGTCATCATATCATCTACTGTTGCTCTATGGATTCCAGGGTTGTTCCAGTTTGGTGTTTTCGAGTGTTCTGTGGCATCAGGTCTGCTATCACATTATTATGATTCTAATATGGTTTCTTGTAGATAGAAGTATCTTTCCTTGCTTGCCAGATTGTGGTTCTAGTGTTACTCCATAGTGTTCTTCTAGTGCTTCTTTGCAGCAGTCATCTCATTGTAGGGGGGGTTGTCCCACTGGGTTTTTCTTCTCTACCTCATTATTGTATTTGTACATGGGTACCTGATCAGGCCTTGTTGCCAGGTCCCATTCATGATTTCTTGCATTCATCTTAGTTTTAGGTACATGCTTATTTAGTCTCCCTAAGTTGCACTTATGGGGGGGTGTTAGTGTAATTAATATTTAATTACACTTGCATAACTTTACTTAGGTTGAGCTATTTTTAGGTCAACATTAGGGTTGCATACTTTGCTTTTATAAAGCAAATCATCTCATTGTAATATTGAATTCCTGAATATATCATTTTGCACATTTGCATGCAAAGCTCTGCTTTTTTATGTTTTCTCTTCTGTGGAAGGTGTTTAGGTTTGCATGTCTGATCTAGGGTTTCTATCCCACTTGACACCAAGTAAGGATTTTCACCAACTTTTTCTGGAAGGATGATTAGAGTTTGTAAGAGAAATACCTAGAATAATCCCGGATAACATAATAATTGCCATGCAAGTGCAACATGCCTAGAAGAGAATAGGGGAACCCAAAACTGAAAGTAGAAAATAGAAGCAAACCCAAACCAAAGCAAAGCAAACCTACACTAACCCAAAAGTAGAAAACAAACAAAAAAACAAAGCAAAAGAACCCGACACCGAAAGAAAACCAAAATAAAACAACCCCTAAACTAACTATGTACAAGGAAGAGTTGAAAATAGCTCATGCCAGGAAGTAATGCTTCAAATACTGCCCATTGACATGCAATGGGACATCCTCTCTAGTGAGAGTTTTCAAGCGAAAGGAATTATCTCCTAATATCTCTACAATTTGAAAGGGACCAAGCCAAAGCTTATCAAATTTTCCATGTTCTCCCTTCTTGTCATGTGCCTTGTCCCAATATAGGACCAGATCATATATTATTAACACTTTTACTTGGGCCTTTCAATCAAACCATCTCTTAATGACACCTTGATGTTTTGCAAAATTATATAATGCTTCATCTCTCTTCTTTTCAAGGTGTAAGAGCTCAACCAAATGAGCCTCACGCTTATCCACTTCATCATAGTAGTCATTAATGAACTACAAGGTGGGGATTTTTAGATGGATGGTAAACACCAATTCAAGACCATACACAAGGTCTTAAGGAGAAGTTCCTAGAGGGGCCTTATGTCTAGTACGATCTGCCCAGAGGGTGAATCTAAGTTGGGTGTGCCAATCTTTGGGGTTACTCTCTAACAATTTATGGATGACTATCAAAAGGTTTTTGTTCGTAGACTCAGCCAAACCATTTCCTTGTAGGTAATAATTAGATGCAAACTTGATAATGATACCATGATCAAATGCCCGGCCAAAAAAATTTAACAAACAAAATGTAGGACCATTATCATAGACTAAATCAAATGGGCAACCAAAATGATTAATAATACTAGATTCTAGGAAATTGATTACCACTTCAGAAATGTAATTTTTACAGGCAAGATTTTTAGTCCATTTAGTAAATTAATCAGTTACGATGAGAATGTACCTATGGCCTGCTGAGGATGGTGGATTGATTGGACCAATAAAGTCCAATCCCCATTGCGCAATTGGTTTTACCTCAACTACTGGCTACAAAGGAAGTGATGTGTGCTTCTCCTTGCTTGCTGCAGTCTAACATACATGACAGGTTCACACGTGATTGTGTGTGTCCTTAAAGAGATTTGGCCAATAATATCCTACTCTTAGGATTTGATGAGTAGTAGTTGGTCCAAAACCATGGCCTGTGCCATACTTATCATGGAATTTCATCATCACTTGAGTAGCCTCCTCCTTTCCAAGAAAATGAAGATAAATGAGTTTGTGGTTCTTCTTATATAAGATAGCCCCTTTTAACATATAGTTTTCACTCTTCAAGAGAAAATATCTCCTTTGAACTGTGTTGAGATGGTCAAGACATGTTTGATTCAGAAAATAGTAGACAATGTCATCATACCACTCATTTGGAGAGACATCATCTAGGTGGTACTGCTAGGCTGTAATATCAAGACCGATCTCAGACATAGTCTTGGTCAACCCTTGTCCTCTCACCAGCTTCATGGGTTGTATTTCAATGTCATAATCCTGCAGCATCGTGACCCATTTTTCTCTCCATTCTCCAAGCTCATTTTGCATCAGCAAGAGCTTAACTGGAGGATCATGTACTATTGCATAGAATTTATTTCTTAAGATGTAATGTCTAAATTTCTTCACACATTTGACCAAATCATAAGCTTTCTTTTCTACACCAAGATATCTCAATTCCACATCTTTTAATGGAGCACTCATGAAGGTGATAGGGTGCTCACTTCCTTGGTCAGATTTTTGAGTTAGCATGCCAACACAAGAATGATCAGAGGCAAATGAGTATATGTAGAAAGGCTTGGAATAATTTTGACTCACCAATACTGGGGATTTAGCTATTTCCCACTTAATTTATGCAAAATCATCCTTTGCTTCAGTGCTCCATTCAAATTTTGCATCTTGTTTCAACATGGCATTCAAGGGTTTAACTATTTCTGCAAAGCCAGTAATAAACTTCCTGACAAAGTTGATTTCCCCAAAAAAGGAATTCATCTCCTTTTTACTGGCTGGAGGCTGGATTTTCAATATAGCCTCTATCCATTCTAGATCAATAGATATGCCTTCCTCTGAGATGACATGACCCAACATCTTCCCCTCAGTGACTCCAAAGATACACTTCTTAAAGTTAAGTGAAATGCCAAATTCTCTGAATCTTTGGAATACCTTGCACAAATTTGCAATATGATCCTCTCATTTCTTGGAAAATACAGTTAAATCATCCATGTAAATTATGATACACTTACCAATTATTTCCTTGAAGGTGATATCCATGGCCCTTTGGAAGGTTTCCCCTGCATTGATTAACCCAAAAAGAATTCTCCTATAAGCAAAGGTACCCCATTTTGTTGTAAAAGGAATTTTGTGTCTATCTTTGTACTGTACCATAACCTACTTATATTCTAAGTATCCATCAAGAAAGGACATCATCTGGGATCCATTGAATTTTTTTTATACTTCATCTAGTGATGGGACATGATAGTTGTCCTCCGATGCCCAATTAAGATTTTTGAAATCAACACATAACCTGATTTCTCTATTTTTCTTCCTTACTGGAACCAAATTGGCAACCCAAGTAGAATTCCTAACTAGAAATATGATTCAGATAGACACTAAATTTTATACCTCTTTTTGTATAACTGGCTCCAACAAAGCATTGATTGGTCTCTGCCTCTATCTGAAAGGTTTGGCACCTGGTTTGAGAGGAATAGTGTGTGTAATAATCAAAGTATCATATGTCTTCAGATCCTCATAACTCCAGGATATAACATCTGGGTATGTATGAAGTGCATCAATGATTCATTTTATTTCCTTTGGAGTACACACTTTCCCAATGAAAACATTCTTCACATTATCATAAGTTTCCATGTTATGTGCGTCACATTGGCTATTGATTGAACCCTTCTTTCCCTATTGTTCCTAATCTTTTATTCTATCCAGATCAAAGATCCTTTCTAGATGGACCATCCCTCTTGGGATTGTATTAGTTTTCAAGTTAATGACTCCTTCCAGGTCCATTTTTGCTTCCTTAGGCTCTACTTCATCAATTATCTGAGTAGTGAAAACATTAGAGCTTGTGATGAAATCAAGAATATGCTTATCATCCTCAAACACTTGAAAATTGGTTACATTATTAGGTACCAAGGGAATTGGTGTAAGATCCACAATGAACTTATTCAATCCTAAAAGTGATAAGGGCTACAAAGTGCCAGCTGCCTACACTAGAGCATCTACAGTTTGGTTCTTACTCCTAGGTATCAAATGAATGTTGAAAGCATCAAATCCTTCAATTAAATCCCATACTTTGTGCCTATAATTGGTCATTCTCCTATCATGGCATGAGTACTTCCTTTTGACTTGCCTAAATACCAACTCAAAATCTCTAAAAACTTGTAGAATTTTGACTCCCTTCTTTAGTGCCATCAATAATCCATGAATTAAAGCTTCGTATTCAAGAACATTATTAGTGGAATGGAACTAAAGTCTATGAGAAACAAATAAATTTTTACCTTTAGGATTGATTAGCTCAAACCCAACTCTAGCTCCTTGTTTCAACTTTGATCCATCAAACCTAAGTGTCCAACAACTAGCAACAACTGACTTCTTTGATTTATCCCCACTACTTTTTACACAGCTAGGAGATTCCTCCTGCATTGGTTGTTTACCTACATGATCATCTTGAATGCTCTACACATCAATCCTAATAGTTGGAGGTGGATTAATGCAACTCTTTATTTGATCCACTACTATTTGGCATAAGAAACATTATAACTCAGGCTAGGATGCGTTATGAACCCTGCACCAATTTGGAAGAAGCAACTCTTCAAAATTCATATTCCTACGGAGTTGAATTTGATCTTCTATGCACTTTTAAATTAACTCCTAGAAATTGTCTAATAAACTGAGTTGGATATCCTCTTGATCTTCATCTTCTTCTATTGATTCTACTAGTGCTCCAGTATTGCTGGAATCTTGAGTGAACTCATTAGGTGTGCTATGTAGCATAAAGATTTCATTTGTGTCTGGTTCTAGAGGAGGAGTTGCGGGTACATAATTCCCCAAACAAACTTCTGATACTAATACTTCATTTGAAGTATTCTAATATTCAGTGATCACATACTTCATCCTTGGTTCCCTTTCAATCCTGATTTGATTAGGCACTCCTTTCCAGGGAAGCCACATGTGAGAATGATCAGTCGACACATATCCATTCAGTTCATTAGTAAAATCTCTACCTAATATCTTCCACTTGAATGTTAATAACCTCTTGAATCCTAGGATCTGATGCAACTTGCATGGGAATCATATTCAATTCTCCTACCACATTCACCTTTGTCTTATCCAATCGAGTAACCTTTCATTGAGAAGAAATGGGTGTAATTCCTAAAGCTTAAAAAATGGCAAAAGGCATGACATTTGTGGACGCTCCTGAATCTAAGAGGAAATTGTGCAGATTTTTCCCAAATAAACGGACATAAATTAGAAAAGGAGGGGTCTCAGTCTTTCCTTGAAATAAACTCATAGGATTATTAGCCTGTGCAACTTAGCCTTTATCTTTTTCCCTCCCTTTGTCCTTAGATTGTACCTGACCTTGGTCTCTTGGTGGTTGTGAACTAGAATTCTTTAAAATTTCCTCATTGGCCATCCTATCTTGGGAAAATTATTTGGCTTTAAAAGCTCCTAAGACAAAATTCCTAATAGTTAGAACCCTTAATAATTCAAACACTGATAGGCTTACCTTTATTTTCTTGATTTCCTCAACTAAATACTCGCCCAGCTATTCCATGCTCATGTCAGCAAGGGCTTCCTTAGAATGGTCCATTTATTTTCCTTCCATGTATCAACATTCCTTCCATGTATTAACAGATTAGATTTTCCTCCTTTTGAAAATTACTGTGTTGGTACATGAGGATAAGATGGGTTATTACTAGCATGAGGATCAGGAAGTGTAGTGAAATTATTTGGAGGGATTGAAGTAGTAAATGGACCTCCAACCTGTGGACTTCTATTTGGCCCGTTCCTCCAATCATATCTTTTTGTAGGCTGCTAGAACATCTAAACTTCTTCAACACCCATTTCTTCTTCATCTAAAGGACCATTATCATTCTCACTACCTTCCTGAAATAATTATGAAATTTCATCTCCATTGCATACTTGCTCTGATTTACCATCTGGTTCAACCACCTCTGGCTCAGGCTCATTTTCCTCACTTCATGGGAACAAAGCATGATTCAACACCAACACCGAAGTATCATAAGGGACATATGGTACTATCTCTTGATTGTTGGAGTTATTTTCAACCTCATACTAGAAGATAGAGGCAATAGATTGGAATTTTGGGCAGTCCAGCTCAGAGTGCTGGTTTGTCTTGTGAATTCTGCACCATCCTGAAAATGTTGCCTTCGCTAGGTACACACTGCTTGAAGATTTATCCTGATTAGTTGGTTGATATAATGGGGTGGCAAAACCTGCATTATTGGGCCTGGTATTCCACATTCTATTCTTCTGAGGGAGCTTCCTCCTATCAAATCCCTGTCCAAACTATTATCCTCTATCAAAGTTCTGTCCATATCCTTGTGAAGAGTCTCTATTCTCCCTATTCTAATTAGAATTCATATTCCTCTGAGCAGCTTGGAGTTGGATATTTTGGTTCCTTAAATAAGTTACCTCCATGTTCAACTTCTTCACTTGTTCAGTCAATTCATCCAACCTCTCTTTGTCAAGATTATTGTACGATGCATGTCCTAGATTGTTCTGATTAAATCCTAGTGGTACTCCCAAGCTCGAGGACTAGTTCAATACTTTAGAATTTTGTAGATAGGATGGGAAATTGGCCTATTG
Source organism: Sequoiadendron giganteum (assembly GCA_007115665.2). NCBI lineage: Eukaryota > Viridiplantae > Streptophyta > Pinopsida > Cupressales > Cupressaceae > Sequoiadendron > Sequoiadendron giganteum. Next base: position 571,867,703 of record CM021102.1, on the reverse strand, counting down.
CTATGGATGGGCTGGCTGATTAACATTCTGTGAGTAATTAGGCATTGGTGGAGCATGATTCACCAGAGGACCTAGATGTGGGACCAAGGGCAGCTGTGGTACTGGATTCATGATGGGTGTATGATTGGTCAAGGCCTGATTAAGTGCCTAGATTTTTCCTAGGTGAGTAGTAGGTCCTAAAGATGGTAAGGGCCCTGATAAATGTTTCCTCAAATTGATGTTAACCTTGACTACATCTGTATAAGCACCCAAAAATGTATTAGGAGGATTAGTTCTCCATTTTAGGAAAGTAGTAGTTGTTGGAGATTGTTGGATATTGTTGATATGTGGTTGTCATTGATGTCAACACTATTAGCATTAATGTCTTTAAGATTGTATATGTTGAGGATATTGAGGAAATTGTAATAAAATAAGTTACAGGTTGTCAGTGAAGCAGTGAAGTTCAGTGTGATGTCTAGTTCAATATATTGATGGTGAGAAGTTGCAGATTATAGGACTTGTTTTCAAGTATATCTAGTTTATCCACCAAAATTTTTAGAGGTTTGCATGAAGATTTGATCAAGTTATGAGTATATGTGTTCTGATAGTTGTTTTTTTTCTTTAGTTGGTGTTCTTGGAAGAATACGATGAAATTCTAGTAATATGATTTGTTGTGAATGCTTATGTGGTAATTCATGATGCTTGTGGATGTTTCTAGATTGTGCTCTATCCATGTTGTTGGTTCACATTGATTGTTGTGCTCGTGATTGGTGATTTTATTCTGAGTATTCATGTTTTTCATGTTCATGGCTGACATGGTGATTGTAGTGTGTTGTGGATATTTGAGGCTAATTGTTTAAGGTGTTTCATGTTTGAGACATGTTGTTTTGGGTCCTTGTTATGTTTTTCTGACGCTATTTGATTCGCATTCATAAATTATTTATTAATTTGGGCTGACAATTTGTACACATCATATTTTTTTGGGCCGACATGTAGATGATGTTATCCCTAATTACGTATATATATGATCGATTGTTTATACCAATTGATTCATGGTGTGGAATGTAAGAAGCGAGATGTACAAGTGTTATGTGCAAATAATGTTCTAATCTTTCAAAGGAAAAAGTAAAATGTGTAGAAGAGCGAGCAGAAGGAAGTATTCATGTGCTTAATTTGAACTATAACTAGGTATTAATAGATGCTATCTTCTCAATTCAAGATCTCTCAGATGGATGTAATCTGAATGTGACTATAATATAATGTTTCTTCCTTTGGGCAGTAAGCCTTTTTTATTTGAGCAGTGAACTCTAGGCAGTTTTTCTGAATGCATGTGCATTCCCCATTTGTAATACTTTTAATAGAGTATAATCTTATGGAATAACCTCCACCATGGTTTTTCCCCTAACAGGGTTTCCACACAAAAATCTTGGTGTTATGTGTGTTTTTGATGTGGTGATGGTTTATGCTTCATGTTTATTTATCAGATCTAAGAATAAGTTTAATAAGTATAATTTTTGTGACAACTGATTCACCCCCCCTCTCAGTTGTCTACCCTTGTGTTACAAACAATTGGTACCAGAGCCTAGTTCTTCATAAGAAGTTTAAAAGCTTGAGGTGATCTAGGATGGCGACATATAAGAAGGATAGTCTGAGATTTGGTGGAACAAATCACTCTATGGAAGACTTGAATTGAGTGTCATTTGAGATACATTGGTGAACCTTACTAGACAATTACAAAGAATAGATATATCATCTCACAAAATGGTCCTTCTACTGCAGGTGAAATCAAGGAAGCCGAATACAATATCAGGGCTAAGGAATCATTGTTGAGTGCTCTGACTGATTCCAAAATGACAAATGTAATGGAGTTGAAGATTGCTTATGAGATCTGGAAAAAGATGAAAACTTTGTATGAAGGTGGTAACCATGTGAAGATTGCTAAGTTGCAGAGCCTGAAAGGGAAATATGAAACATTGAGAATGGGTGAAGATGATAACATCACTTCTTTTATGTAGAGGGTGAATGAATTAGTGTGTAGTATCAGATGTGCTGGTGGAACATTGGAAGAATCAGAGATTATTGCTAAAGTGCTCAGATCCTTGCCTTCTGCATACAAACACAAAGCTGTTGCTATTAAGGAGATCTAAATTGTGACAAATATAACTAGAGACATGTTGATTGGTAAGCTTGTTTCTTTTGAGTTAAGTGAGCTTGGTGAATATCTTTCTAAGACAAAATATGCATTCAAAGCTACTATATCCAGAAAAGATAAGAAAATATATGATCCAGGAGAAATTTCTTCTAGAAAAATGTCCAAGTATGATTAGGAAATGAGAGATATTGAAGAAGAAGAGAGAAAACTAGATGAGCTTGAAGCACTTCTTGTCAAGAGGGTAGCCAAAGGAGAAGGTAAGTATAAAGGGAAATTTCCTCTTAAATTTTTTTCTTGCAATAAGATAGGTCATTTTGCCTCAAGGTGTCCTGAAAGAGTTCCTAATCCAAGATCTAACAAGCCTAGATTCCAAAGAAAGTGTTATTTTTCTACTGATGAAGGTGTGACAGATGATGAATCTGATAAAGGAAATGCAAGTGAGGATGACTATGTATTTATTGCTATCAAGGAAAATAATCTTGTACCTACTGATTCTACTAGTTGCATGAATGTGGAGAAAGCTCTAGCTGCCAGAGTTGAAGAAAAAGATGAATGGGTGATTGAAAGTGGATGCTCTCATCACATGACATGTGATAAAAGTAAATTTGTGAGCCTCAAAAAGTATGATGATGGTTTTGTAATATTTGTTGATGACAAAGCTAGTGTAATATGTGGCAGAAGATCCATTTATTTTGATGGTAAGCATAATACTGATGATGTTCTATATGTGGAAGGTTTGAAGCATAATCTCTTAAGTGTTGGACAGATGGTTGACAAGGGATATAATATTCAATTCAAGGATATAAAGTGTAAACTATTGGGGAGTTCTATAAATGTGATTGCATCTGGTACAAAAACAAAAGGTAATATATTTCACCTAAGTACTGCTAGTAAAAGTTGCTTATTGCTCAAGTTGATGAAAGTTGGTTGTGGCATAGGAGATTGTATCATGTATACTTTGATAATATTATCAAGATAAATTCTACCCAGACAGTGATAGATCTTCCTAAGTTGATAAAACCTACTAATACTATATGCAAGGAATTTCAGTTAGGGAAGAAAACTAGAGTCTCATTCAGAAGCAAATAATATTGTTCAAATGAAGTATTGAAGCTTGTGCATACTGACTTGTGTGGTCCTTCTAGAGTCAAAATTCTACAAGGAGACATGTATTTCATGTTACTTATTGATGATTATTATAGATTGATGTGGGTTGCTTTCTTAAGGGAAAAATCTGAAGCTCTAGAAAAATTCAAGATTTTCAAGGCTATGGTTGAGACATAGACATGTCTGAAGATTAAATGTCTGAGATCAGATAGAGGTGGTGAATTCACTTCTGGTGAGTTTAATTCTTTCTATGAAAAGCATGGGATAAAGAGACAATTATCTGCCTCGTGGACCCCTCAAAAAAATGGAGTTGTGGAAAGGAAGAATAAGACAATTCAAGAAGCTGCTAGGACTATGATGCTGGAAGGAAATGTTCCTCATATCTACTGGAGACAAGTTGTGAGTACTTTCGTTTATACTCTCAAATGGGTACATGTCAAAGTTGATACTGGTAAGACTGCTTATGAGCTATGGTTTGGTCATAAGCCTATTGTTAGATACTTCAAAATATTTGGGAGTAAATGCTATATCAAAAGAGATGAAGATATAGGAAATTTTGATGCTAGAAGTGATGAAGGAATCTTTTTTGGTTATTCTACTAAAAGTAAAGCCTACCAGTGCTACAATAAGAGATTAAGGAAATGAATTGAAAGTGATAATGTAAAGGTTGATTAAGACACATTTAGACCATACAAAACCTACGGATATGATTCAAATGATCAGAAAAATAATATAGATAAAGGAAAGAAAGATCAGACTCTAAATCAGGAAAATCAAGAGGAAGAAACGAGTGAAAGTGTAGAAGTAAGATCACAAGATCTTGAAGTTAAAGAATAGCCTAAGACTCCAAGGTATGTAAGACTAAATCATTTAGAAGATCAGATTATAGGTGATAAGAACAAAGGTGTTCAAACTAGGAGAAGAATTGCATAATAATACTGTTTGATTTCAAAAACTGAGCCTAATAGTGTTGATGAAGCATGCAAAGATGAACATTGGGTGTAAGCAATGAAAGAAGAACTACTAAAAATTGAGAAGAATGATACATGGAATCTTGTTCCTAGACCTAAGGAAAAAAATTTAATTGGAACTAAATGGGTCTTTCGAAACAAACTGAATGATCAAGGTGGAGTTGTTAGAAACAAAGCAAGACTGGTATGTAAAGGATATTCTCAGATGGAAGGAATTGACTTTGAGGAAACTTTTTCTCATGTTGCTAGAATCGAAGTTGTGGGACTATTTCTTGCTTATGTTGCTTACAAAAACTTCAAGGTTTATCATATGGATGTCAAGTCAACATTTCTAAATGGTGAACTAGATGAAGGAGTGTATAATGAGCAACCTCATGGATTTCAATTGATTGATCAAGGAAATATGGTTTTTCAGTTGAAGAAAGCTTTGTATGGACTTAAGCAAGCCCCGAGAGCCTGGTATGCTAGATTGGACAAGTCTTTGTTGAAGCTTGGATTTAATAAAGGTACTGCCGATAGTAATTTGTATTTCAAGATTGATCATGATAAAGATTTGATTGTTGAAGTCTTTGTTGATGATATGAATTTTGGAGGAGATGATAGTTTGTGCATGAAGTTTGTTGATGAGATGAAGAGTTAGTTTGAGATGTCTATGATTGGAGAAATGAAATTATTTTTGGGATTGCAAATTGCTTAGCTAGATAAATGGATCTTTATATCTCAGTCCAAGTATGTGAAAGAACTGCTAAAGAAGTTTGGTATGGAAGATTCAAAGCCAGTTGGTACACCTATGGTGATCGGATGTAAGTTGACACAAGATGATGATTCTCCTAAAACAAATCAAACTAGATACAAATCTATGATTGGTGGATTTCTCTATTTGAATCAAACTAGACCTGATATCATGAATTTCGTATGCATTGTTGCAAGATTTCAAGCTGATCCTAAGGAATCTCATGTGACAACTGTGAAGAGGATTTTTAGGTACTTAAAGGGGACAATTGATTTTGGCCTATGGTATCCTAAAGAAGATGACCTTACTTTGAGTGATTTTACTGATGTTGATTGGGAAGGAGATGTGAATGACAAAAAGAGTACTAGTGGTGGTGCATTTTTCTTGGGAAAAAAGTTGATTTCATGGTTAAGTAAGAAGAAAAAGGCCATTTATTTATCTACTAGAGAGGCAAAATACATTGCTGCTGCTAAAAATTGTACTCAAGTATTGTGGATGAGGCAGATGTTGAAAGATATCAGAGTTGTGTATGATGAACCTATTGCTATATTCTGTGATAATTCAAGTGAAATTAACATTTCTAAGAATCCGGTGCTGCATTCAAAAACCAAGCATATATCTATTAAGTTTCACTTTTTGAGAGAGAAGGTGAGTGAAAAGGAAGTCAGATTGGAGTATGTACCTACTAAGGAACATATTGCAGATATCTTTACCAAGCCCTTACCTAAGGATACTTTTGAGTATCTTAGAGGGAAGCTAGGGGTGATTACCCCTCCTAATCAAAATTAAGATGCAATGACTTGCATTAGTCTGTGCATTTCATAGTCATATCTTGTGATCTAGATTAATGTTGTGGTGGATGCTACTCAGGGGGAGTAGTCAGATGTTCAGATATGTGGTTCAAAGCTTATGTGGAGAAAGATAATGTTTACCTTTGTCATTGATGTCAAAGGGGGAGAAGAGTCATGTGAAAATCTAGGAAAGAGTTAAGGAGAAAATAGTCAAAACTTGAGGGGGAGAAATTGTTAAGAGAAAGTATCATTGATGGTGTTTTTCACATTATGTGTTTCCTTCAATGCCAAATGGGATGTTGTTGTATATTGTTGATATGTGGTTGTCATTGATGTCAACACTACTGGCATTAATGTCTTTAAGAATGTATATGTCGAGCATATTGAGAAAATTGTAATAAAATAAGTTACAGGTTGTTGGTGAAGCAGTGAAGTTCAAAATGATGGCTAGTTCAGTATATTGATGGTGAGAAGTTGTGGATTAAAGGGTTCTTTTTCAAGTATATCTAGTTTATCCACCAAATTTTTTGTAGGTTCACATGAAGATTTGATCAAGTTATGAATATTTATGTTTTGACAGTTGTTTTGTTTCTTTAGTTGGTGGTCCTAGAAGAAGACGATGAGATTCTAGTAATCTGAGTTGTTGTGAATGCTTCTATGGTGATTCATGATGCTTTTGGATTTTTTTGGATCATGATCTATCCATGTTGTTGGTTCACATCAATTGTTGTGCTCACGATTTGTGATTTTATTGAGTGTTCATGTTTTTCATGTTCATGGCCGACAAGGTGATTGTAGTGTGTTGTGGATCTTCGAGGCTAATTGTTTAAGGTGTTTCATGTTTGAGACATGTTTTTTTGGGTCCTTGTTATGTTTTGGACGACGCTATTTGATTCACATTAATAAATTGTTTATTAATTTGGGCTGATAATTTGTACATATTTCATATTTTGTTGGGCCGACATGTAGATGATGTTATCCCTAATTGCGGATATATATGATCGATTATTTATACCATTTGGTGCATGGTGTGAAATTTAAGAAGCGAGATGTGCAAGTTCTATGTGTGAATAATGTTCTAATATTTCAAAGGCAGAAGTAAAGTGTGAAGCAAAGTGAGCAGAAGGAAGTGTTCATGTGCTTAACCAAAAGTATAATAAGGCATTAGCAGATGCTATCTTCTTAATTCAAGATCTCTCAAATGGATGTAATCCAAATGTGAATGTAAGATAGTGTGTCTTCCTTTGGGCAGTAATCCTTTTATATTTAAGCAATGAGCTCTAGGCAGTGTGTTTGAATGCATGTGCATTCCCCATTTGTAATAATTTTAATAGAGTATAATCTTGTGGATTAACCTCCACCATGTTTTTTCCCCTAATAGGGTTTGCACACAAAAATCTTGGTGTTATACGTGTTTTTGATGTGGTGATTTTTTATGCTTTCATGTTTATTTATCAGATCTAAGAATAAGTTTAAGAAGTATAATTTATGTGACAACTGATTCACCCCCCTCTTAGTTGTTTTCCCTTGTGTTTCCAACAATAGTAAGGCTATCAAGGGCTTCATAGTAGACTTCCAAGGCAGTAGAATCATCCATAATGTAGGGAGTTTTTAGCCTACTATATGCACAATGAAATATATTATTAAATGAACCTATGGGTTCATTGACCTCCCTCTTAACCTTGGTAAATTGCAGATACAACTCATTGGCACTAATGGGAATATTAAACTTCTATAGGAAAGCATTTTCCAGTTCAGTCCAATTGTAGATTGAGCCAATGGGCAGATGGTTATACCAATAAAAGGCATTCTCTCCTAAGGAATATGGGAAAATCTTACATGTAACATCTTCATGATTGATACCCATATCTCTAAGGCATGTCTAGATAATCCTAATGTGCTCCCCAGCTGTCCTATTAGGGTCATTGGTGTGAAACTTAGAGCATAAATGCTCAGTATTATTTGGCATGACATTGTAGTTATTAAAGGATAGGGGTGAGTGGTTATTTCAAAGAAATCCATTGGTTGTGGTGGATGTGGTTGTGGTTGATTAACAGTTGGATGGGGCTATTGAATGGGGATGTCGTCAGAATCAGATGATGAGAAATTGGATGAAGGTGAGGATGATGGAGAGGATGGAAAAGGTGGGGTGGATGATGATTCTCCCCTTCTTCTGATCCTCCTTGACCTAGTAGGGGCTTTTAACTCTCAAAAATATTCCTCCCTTGGTGTAGATCTGGTTCTTCTTTGAAACCTCCAAGGAGAAACTACAGACAAAAAGTAATCCAACTTTTTTATTCAGGCCCTCCTTCTAGCACCAATCTATTGATGGTATTTTTTACATAGCAACAACTTAGATAGAATATAACATCCTATCTCTCTTGAAAGATAAATCTCTATCAACAAGCCTCAAGAGATAACCCCAAGGTCTCTAATGTTTGGCCTTGACAATGCAATTAAATAGCTCAAAGATAATGTTAAAATGTTGGTAATCACAAGGGGCCTTATAAAAAAAATGCTAGAAACCTCCAATTCATTAGATCTTGCATTATTATTGATGCTTTTAATCTTAAGACAGACCCAAATTTCAAAATAAATAACAAAAGATAAAGGGTTTAGATAGATATCTAAAAGTAAACTAATCCTACGACCAACAATGCAGATGATTAAACACCCAAAGTGGACCAATCCTTCAAGACTAATTCCTGCTAAACCTAGAATAAACCTAGAATCTCATAGAAATAGTGCAATATTTTGAGGAATACAAATATTTTTAGATCATGAAGCATTCACCCGAATCAACCTTATTTAGCAATTGAAATGAATAAAGACCCACAATTGAACTTAGCACATAAATTCAAGGCCCAATCTAACTTTACACAACAACTTACAATCAACAAGCTGCTAAAATTATGGACCAAGGATTGCTCAAACACTTCCAATGTTAAACGATAAACACCATTGCATCACATTTAAATCTAAAATCTAGCATGCAACTAATAATCTCAAAAAAATCTTAAATATTTAGAACAACAAGAACCATACAAAGTGAAACAACGCAAGGAAGAGCACCAAAGAACAATGTCTTTAGTTATATTGAATCACCCAAAGTTTGCAATAATTCAAGTATTCTCAATGTATCAAACCTTGCTCTTAGAAAATGCTAACTCCTATCTCAATTCTAGCTTTGGAAACTATATCTCACTAATTATAACCCTTACAAATGAAGTTGGAGCCTCAATTTATAGAAAACCACATTAGGTTGGCCCAAAATTAGGGTTTACATTATTAGGTCGGCCTAGAGAGTTTTACTAAAATAAAATTTACATTAAATGCTAAAACATCATCTAGGTTGGCCTAGATCCTTCCAGAATATTTCCCTTGATTGCACAAAATTTGAGGTCACCTTCCAGCTGTATTATCACATGATTGGAAAAAAAATCCTAGGCGGCTGCAAGCTGGCTATTTTCTCCCTCTTTATTGGTTTGCAACTTATTAGAAAACTCTTTGAATTTCTCCAAAATCTTCTTCATATTAGTTGGATCAGGAACTGGAATAAATTTAACCCTTGTTTTATGATTTTTATATTCTTCTAAATACTGGGGCATCGCTTTATTCCACTCAACCTGTAACTCATGATATTTATCTCGTTTTGAAATATAGATTGCTACATCTTCTAAATTATCCTTAGTGATGGGAGTAGTCTCAGAAGGAGCATGTAATGTGTGCCACCATGACTGCAATCTATTAAAATTCATGTTCTTTTGTCCAAATTTCCTTCTCCCAGTCATTATTTCCAATTGATACAACTATCATATATTTCCTTCATTTTCCCCTGTCGCTTCGTGGTTTTCTTCAAAACCTTGGAAAGGAGTTCTTTCCTATAGTTCTAGACCTCTATCCACTCCTTCACCTTACCAGTTTCATCTGAGGAGAAAATGTTCATCTTGGCCAATTCATCCCTGGGAACCTGCAAATTTTTTTTCAACTCATCAACAATTGATTCATCAATCTTTTTGCAATCTGCAAAAAATTGGGAGGTGTCTTCAAGGAATTCAAAAAACTTGGAATAAATGCCAAATATATGCTCAATTGATTCATCACCCCTTTTTCTAACCTCCCACAACCATTCATGGGTGTTGTGAGCTGTGGATTTTAATCTTTCTATTTTAGAAACTACTTCTTTGGGTAGCAACCCTTCTGGGATTGCAGAACAACCATTGGTACTGGCTTATAGAGGCTTCATCAAGTGTTGGACGTATTTATAAACATCATTTAACTACTTTTTCAGCTTCTCCTTTTCCTCAGTCTCTTTGTCCAGTCTCCTCAAAATTGCCTTAGATGATTCCTGAAATTCTTCTTTTTCCTATTCCCTGGTGGTTGGCCCTAAATTAATATTTTGGACCTTATAATTAGAGGGCCTAACCTCATCCTTGAACTTATCACTTTTAGGAATTTCAACATGGATAATTCTATTATTAGATTCATCTCTCAAAATTTTAGAGATAGTCTTGGCCCTTTTCCTCTACTTGGATTGCCACCACTTTTCTAGAAGTTTGTCCCAACTAGGAGTTTCTTCTTGCATAATTATTGGCTTATTACTAAGCCTTTTCTCTAGCCATTCAAGGATGGTGGATTTCTCCTTAGCTACCTTCTTATTGGGAATATCAACCGCATCATCCACAACATCCTTTTCTATCTCTGGTTGGTCTTCTTGTCCATCTTTATGTTGGCGAGGACTGTCAGCAACTTCCTCCCTATTGTCTTCTGCCTTTAGATGATCTTCCAATTCCTCAATTACCACCTTCTCTGGAGACTTAGGTGGAATTTCTTGTACCACCTCAGATTCCACATTATTTTTCTCTTCTCTGGAGGTAGATTGGTTCATCTCCTGTACAAATTTCCTCCATTCTCCACTGTCAAGAGTAGAAATTTCTTCATCTTCAACCTCATGGTGTCCGGGATCATTTGATATGTTTCTTTCCTCATGGGAAGCTTCTTCTAAAATTTTCACATGAGGAGAAAAAGGAGGATAATTATATCATGTAGTTTCTCTCCTATCGATATCATCAGTAGGTGCCTTTTCATTCTGCACCGTTTATTTTGCACTTCTCGTTTATTTTATGGGAGATGCCCTGTTCTTGGGAGAGTTTCTCCTGACATAAACTTGGGGATTTTCCCTAGAACTCTCCACATCAAAAACCTTTATCAAATAAGGGGGATCATTGGTGGCCTCACCCTTCCTTGCCTTGGAACCCTTCTTCCTTTTCATGATCAACATTATCTTCTTAATTGGTTGTGAGGCTTCTCCCTTTTCAGTTGTAATATTGGCTTCAAGAGCCTTCTTTGTCTTAAGATAGGGATTCTCTCCTCATTTAACCTGTGTCTAAATCCTTTTTTTTCTCTTTATCTTGAGGGGGCTAGCCTCCTCTTGATTTTCCTCATCCTCGGGCTCAACAGTGTCATACTTTTCAATCTTTTCCTTCTTTTCAAATTGGGATTCTAGATCCCCCATGAAGTCATAGGTGAGCTTGGTCCCATCTACCTCCAGTTCCAATACCTTGTGCTTCACCCATATCCTAGAGTACTTCTTGACCGATGGAGTAACTTGATCCAAGTCTTTTATCTCCTCATCTGACCAATTGATTGGAGGTAAGGGCTTGTTCTTGTATGGCTCAAAATCATGGTGCTGGAGAAAGTCTACATCATACTCTTGCACCTGATCAGGAACCTCTACAATTTGATTGATTTCAATGGTAGCCTAGATAATATTCTTCTTATCACTTCAAACTCATCTCGACAGTTAGCCCAATAGTCTTCAATATGATCCTTATACCTGAATGTTCTATTTGCCTGCTTCATAACCCTGCCATATGGATCAAACCTACTTATGTTTGTATGGGAATATAACTCAAATTGTGTCATCTCATTTTTTGAATGATAGGCACTCTAGATAGAAGGACATGCCTCCAAAGTTCCTATTCTCACAAAAAACTCAACTCCCAGCCCCTTCTTTTTCATCTCCTATTGTAGGATCTCCTCAAAGCCCACCATTTGTCTTGTCACTTCCAACATTAGGAGCTTGTTGGTCAGATAACTCGACAATCTGAGTGGAACAAAAGGGGATCCTTGTATCTGGATGTATGTGAATCTTTAAAATTGAATGAACCATTGACCATATTTCTTGATTAGGTGCATGACCTCAAATGAAATCCTAATGTGAAGAGCATCCTGCAACAGCCTGGGAATATACATTAAAAATGCATCATTGGCTCTTCTATAGTTTCTTTTTTAATGTTGCAATTGTGGGTATATGTCCCATATTTTATCCTTCCCAATAGTCCCTTTGCAACTGAGACCCCTATACTTAGTCTTGTGTGCCAACATATAGACAAGATATGAAGTCATAGTAAACCTATTGGTTTCTTGTACACTTCTCAACTGGGCATCCAAGTTGTTGCTTATGATTCTAGCCCAATGATAATGCTTGTTAGCCACTATCTGTGTGATAGGGTAGAACATCCATGTATGAAAGATATGGGCCTCTTCAACTCCCATGACCCTACCCAAAAGAGTTATAATATCATGATATTCCTGCTTGAAATCACTCATGTGCAACTGTTTAGACAACTTTGAATAGTGGGGCTTAGGATTTAGTATCCAGGAGTTGTTCATTATCTCCAAAGCCCTATTGGGGTCTTGGTCATAAAAAATTATTGCTTCCCCAATTTAATTTCCCCAATAAGCTTGTGATGTGAGGCAATATTGAACACCTCTACAATAGATTCTTCAGTTATATTTTCCATGACTCTTCCTTGTGGGCCAATTATGATTCTTGTTCTGGATTCATAGTGCTTTGCACATTCTAGGACCAACCCCGGACAAAGTTGTGTTGGTGGGAATAATGCTACTTGAGATAATTCACTATGGGTGATGGTATGTGCTAACTGAGTTGGTGCATTTTCAAACATCCTTTGCTGAAATTCATCATAATATATGAGTCCAATATTTGTATCTACAATCTTTGACCAAGCATAACCAATCTTGGACTCTGACCATATGCCCTTGAAGCCATACATCATCCTTTATGATATTTTCTTAACCTCCTCTTGCACCAAAGAAAATTTTGACTTAGATGCCTTGTCAGGACTTAGCTATACCTGCATCTATTGGAAATGATCAAGACCACCAAGATAGAAACAAAAATATAATGCATTATTCCAATTTCGGTGAAGCATCAATGTGAGCAATAATATTGTCATAAAATCAAAATGATAATCATTTAAGTTGCATTGACAACATAAGGCAAGCAATTCATTTTGATAGATCTCATTAACATATTATGCATGCACATAAAATTCACTCAAACCAATCAGTATCCTATGCAAAGATCCTAGAACCTCATTAGGCAGACCCACTTGTGATTATTATTGAAATTTTGAGACCTAATGAAAGAATTTGAGTAATCCGAGCAAGCTCGAAATCCCCAGATCGATTAGACCTCGGGTAATCCAAGCAAGCTCAATTTCCCCAGAAGTCATAACACTGGTCTCATTTGGACTTGTGATTACTTTGAATCTTTGATAGATAAGGCCCATGGACACAATTAAACACCTCTCAACATTAATCATCTCAAAATCACTCTGCAAACTGCCTTCATTCACAACTCGATTCTCTTCATGGATTGGAATATGGGGTTGAGAAATCTTGGATAATTTAAGGAGTCTCGGATTACCCGGGTGAGCTAACATTTGGTTAATTTGAGGAGGGTTGGAATCACCAAACGTGATAAAAAACTCACTAAGTTCTCACCCTTCGAGTTCGGGTTTTTTGGACGGACAAAAGATTTAGATAATTTGAGGGGGCTTAGATTCTCTGAGCGGATTAGAGCTTGGAAAATCCGAGCTACCTCAAAATTATCGAGATTTAGCTCAGGTTCCCAAAATGCATTAAGTATCAAGATTACTTCATGCAAGGATGATGAATGAGATAAGTTCACCCTCCTAGGATCAAATCATTGTTAATCTAAGATGAGTTCAAATGACTCACATAGGAATCAAACAATTTGTTTCAAAATCCTCACACCACTCATCCTTTATCAGATTCATGAGCACACTGCTACCTCAAGATCTCAACATCAATCGCAAAGTAGAGTGAACGGGGCAGGTTTTTTAAAGATATTCAAATAGATTAATATGCCTCACTTGATTAACCCTATACCCATTTCAAATTCAAAGGAAGGCCCTTTTGAAAGAACAAAACCCCTAAATGGCACAACAATCTCAAAACTCAGACTCAAAAAATGACTCACCAATCAAAGATTTATCAATAAAGCCCAAAATAAATCAAAATCACTCGAGAAAAAGCCAAATTCATACCTTGAAATGACACATAATGAAAGAGAAATGCAATGGAAGACTTGAAATGGATGATCTCAAACCCTAGAACAATCACCTAGAGGAGATAAACCCAACACTGGAGCTCAAAACCAAATCCAAGACAATGGAGACTTCTCAGCTTCAAGCACACATGAATGCAAAATGACCAAATGACCCTTCAATCCCCATTATATTTCTAATTTAACCTTTTAAAACTCATTAATGCGAGCAATAAATGCTCATATACACATTTGCAGAAACTAAAAAATCCGATGGGAGCTCAGACTTGGGTAATCCAAGGTAGCTCAGATTACTCGACCGGATTAAGGTTTGGGCAATCCGAGGTACCTCAGAATTACCGAACCTAGCCAAAAATTGACCAATTTTTCCTCCAAGTCAAAATTTAATGCAAGGGTAGGCTCAAGGAATTAGGTAATCATCATGAAGTTGCCAAAATGACATCTCAAATGTAGATTTTACATTAAGCACATGGGTGAAACAAAACCAAGATTGAGAGACTTATCCCTTAAGGGGATGAATTCAAGACCCTACAACAAAAAATAAGAAAGCAAAGGAAGAAAAGAGGGTCTCTGCTTTCAGTGGGGTGTGTGTGCAAAAAATGCACAATAGTCTGCAAGATCCTCTATAGAATATAATTCTTGCCAAATCATTTGAGTCAGTTTCCCAAAATTTTCATACTTTGTTACCAAATCATTATATTCGAAACATTCCTAGACTTGACATTTCATCTATTCAAGCATCATCCTTGACTTTAGAGATTATGCCAAGAAAAATATTAAATGCAAACAATCAACTCACTACTACACAATTGACCTCACTATTGATAGTGTTGAAGGTACATGCAGTAGCCTTTGCATGGGATTATAATTATATGAAGGGGATAGAACCAAACTTGTATATGCATAGGATTTACATCTGTAGACATGTAAAATTGACCTAACACTTATCACACATCCTAAATGACAACTTTTCATCATCGACAACACTATCATCATTCATCTAATATCACTGCAATCCACATCAATTTCATCAAAAACCCTAATTTCCTCTTTTAATTGAATAATATTACATTATTTAATTAATTCACTTTTTTCAACATTTTTGATGAATTAAATAAATTTCATTTATTTAATAAAGTCCTAAAAACCCTAATTTCCTCTATTAATTGAATAATATTACATTATTTGATTAATTCACCTTTTCATCATTTTTGACCAATTAAATCAATTTCATTTATTTAATGAAGTCCTAATATAACTTTATTCCTCCTAATTAATTAAATAACATCCATTATTTAATTATGTCGCTAATTCACTTTATTCCCCTAAGTCAATTAAATTATTGAAACATAATAATTTAACTATGTCACTTTCTCCTAAATGTAAATAATTATTCAAAACATCATCAAAAAGGTCAAATCAAACAAATACCATTTTGTTTGCAAAAGTCAAACTTGGTTTGCACGTTCAACTCAAAAGGATCAATTAATTAAATCAATCAATTAATTATCCTCACCCACTTTCATGATTGAGATAATTATGATCCCCTATTTGCTCACTCTAATCGGCCGACTGATCCATCTATTTCTTAACAAATCAATCTATTCTTCAATCCCACAGATTAGTCAATCTATTTCCTCAATCCCACTAAACACTCAAAATGATTTCTTCAATCACACCAATTACGAATCAATTTACACAAATTATTACTATTTATTTCCTCTCAACATCTTTCATTTGTCGATCAAGATATTCTACTATGTAATATTGAGTGTTCATTTCGAAACAGAAATTTTGTTTAACAAACTGTTGAAATGCACAAGACAAGTAGGGGGGGTGAGTTAGATGTATCAAAAACTTAATCTTTTCTCTTTAACTTCAATCTGTTATTTTAAGTGTAAACATGAAATGTAGATAACAAAAAACAAACACCAGAGACACTAGATTTACGTGGAAAACCCAATGAGGGAAAAACCACGGTGAGGATTAACTCACAATATAGTAGTAATGCAATACCAGATACAAAGGTTCACTGCCAGAGAGGTCGCTGCTCTAATATAAAGGCTCACTGCCCAAATGCAAGGGCTCACTACCTTGAAAGGACTCACTGTCCAGAAAGGAGGCTCACTTCCTATAGAAAAACAAAAAGATATAAATGAAGATCCACCACTAGGGTTCCACACATTCACAACCTGATTAGAAGATTTTAGATTCCATCAGCTCACTGCTTTTAGGAATCTAACACATTATTTAGTATTGTTGCCTTAATTCTCTCTTCCACTCTTTTCTTTTTGCACTTGTTCACACACTTCACTCACTTGTTTGATTTGTGGATGGATGGATATCAAATTCACTACAACTTGATTTTCTTTTAGACCATCTTCAACCTCAGAAACATTCTCCAAGGTTGGCTATATAATTTCATTTACAAATTCAAACTAGGTTGGCTACTCAAAATTCCCGCAGTGGATATGAATGAGAGAGGACCAATTACATATTTAATTTAGGACCCAAACAACATCTTGAAGCTCACAAACACTTTATCAAATCAATGCAAAAGCCAAATGTAATGTCTAAACACCAAGTCGGTCAAACCTAATGAAAACACTAATGATCTTTGAAGTACACACATCTCCAGAAAGATAATCACACGTGGATCACTCAGCATGATTCACTAGAAATTTTACCATCTTTGAGAACACCTCGAGTACATCCACAACAATTGCCACCAAATTTATTCACAAAGAGCACTTCATCAGTCCAATCAGACCGGTCAACAAAACACAAAAGCTCTGGAGCAGGTCTTCTGAAGCACAAAATCATAAGAAAGTTTGCAAGAACATAGGAACCATCAAAAAGAGTCACCTCCCAGATCCGCAATATCTAAAACCAAATATCAGAAGACTGCAGAGCCAAAACATTTCTCCCAGTCCATAAATAAAATTTTTTTCCAAACCAATTCACACACCAGTGAACACACCTTCTACTTGCCATCAACTTTGAAGCTAAGAATTAGTATATACACTCTATTGGAGCTTATAAACATACTTATAGATCCACATAGGCATAGGATTAATACAGAGAAAATGAGGAGCACAATACCAAAGCACATTCATAACACACTTCAACACTGCTTTCATTATTTCTCAAATTTTCTCAAAAGTACTTGGCAAGAAAACAACTACAACTTCATAAATATATCTCTATGTACTCTAAGTACTTCTATAGTATCTCAACTATACAAATACCATTTTTACACAACATGAACTATGTTGAAATCAATGAAAACACCATCAAACACATCTATACTTGCAAAAGTCTCCCTCTTTGTCATTCATGGCAACAAATGATGTGAAAAACCATCAAAGACAACATACATGATTTTTAGAAGTGACAACCTACCAAGAATAAAATTTTCAAATGATTCTATCTCTTTCTCCCCCTTTGACATCAATGGAAAATGAAATTATTTCCATATAAAGCTCTATTCACTCTCCCTTAGGAGTACATTCACATCACATACTGCAACAATGCACTTCTCTACACCCCCTGAGCAGTAGACCTCCATCATCAGTCCAAAACAAATGAATTATGTGAATCCACTGGATTGATTCACCTCTATGTGCACTTAGTTCAAGGAAGGAGGGGAATTAACCCCTAAATTCCCTCTGAGATACTCAAAGGTATCCTTCAAAAGGGACTTAGTGAATATGTTTGCAACTTTTTCCTTCGTAGGTACATATTCAACTCTAACTTCATTCTTCAATACTTTCTCCCTC
Source organism: Sequoiadendron giganteum (assembly GCA_007115665.2). Lineage (NCBI taxonomy): Eukaryota > Viridiplantae > Streptophyta > Pinopsida > Cupressales > Cupressaceae > Sequoiadendron > Sequoiadendron giganteum. Next base: position 571,849,793 of record CM021102.1, on the reverse strand, counting down.
AAGAAGTGATACTTGATAGATATGTGCTTTGTTCTAAATTGCATCACTAGATTCTTTGAAATATTTATAGCAGTTGTATTATCACAAAATATAGAAATAGGTTCATCACTTACCACACCTATGTCCATCAAGGTTTGTTTCATCCAAAGTACCTGTGTACAACAAGATGTTGCTGCAATATACTTTGCTTCTGCAATGGATAAAGATACTGAATCTTGTTTCTTGCTCAACCATGAAACTAATCTTCCTCCAAGGAATAATGGACCACCACTTGTACTCTTTTGGTCATCTACACAACCAGCCCAATCTGCATTAGTGTAGGCATTCAAAGTGAAATTATTATCGTTCAAATACCATAGCCCATAATTTGGAGTTCCTTTAAGATAAATGAATATCCTCTTCACAGCTGTAACATGTTCTTCCTTAGGTTTTGCTTGAAATCTTGCAACTAAACATATTACATGCATGATATCAGGTCTAGTAGTAGTAAGACATAACAATCCTCCAATCATAGATCTATACATGCTATGATCAACTTTAGTAGATTCATCATTTTTTCTCAGCTTGCATCCAATTACCATAGGGGTACAAACCAGTTTGGAGTCATCCATCCCAAACTTCTTTAACAATTCCTTAACATTCTTGGATTGTGAAATGAATATCCCTTTGTCAATTTGATTTACTTGAATTCCAAGGAAGAAATTCAATTCACCAATCATAGACATTTCAAATTCTTTTTGCATCTCTTTAGCAAACATCTTACATATACCTTCATTTCCACCAAAGATGATGTCATCAACATGGACCACAACTATCAACATCTTGTTGTTCTCAACTTTTAAGTAAAGATTGTTGTCTGTGGACCCTTTTCTAAATCCTTGCTTTGTCAAGTATTTATCTAGTCTTGCATACCAAGCTCTGGGAGCTTGTTTAAGTCCATATAATGACTTCTTTAATTTACAAGCCATGACTAGTTTGTTAGATAGCTGAAAACCTTCCAGTTGCTCCATATACACTTCTTCTTCCTATTCTCCATTCAGAAATGTAGACTTGAAATCCATTTGATATACTTTGAAGTCTTTATAAGCTGAAAATTCCAAGAACTTCTGAATGGCCTCCATTCTTGCTATAGGTGCAAAATTTTCTTCAAAATCTATTCCTTCAACCCGTGAATATCCTTTACATACCAGTCTTGCTTTATTTCTTACCACTTCACCATCTTCATTCAAATTGTTTCTAAATACCCATTTAGAACCAATTAAATTATTGTTTGTAGGTCTAGGGACTAGTTCCCATGTCTCATTCTTCTCTATCTATTGTAATTCCTCTTTCATTGCTCTAACCCAACTTTCATCATCACATGCTTCATTTACAGTCTTGGGTTCTATCTTAGAAAGTAAACACAAGTTCACCTCAACCACTTTGCTTCTTGTTTTCACTCCTTCACTTTTGTCTCCAATTATCTATTCCTCCATGTGAGAGAGGGGGACAACCCACTGCAAGGCCCCAGGTCACAAAAGGCCAAGAGCGGAAAGGCTGCCCTAACACACCTCAGTTTAAAGATAAGTTAGGATGACGAGGATGAGAATGATGAGGATTATGAACCCTTCGATCACTTTTCAATCTAAAAGTAGGAAGGGGAACAAATGAGTCAACCTTTAGAGTCAGATTCATGTCTCGGGTAGCTCTCTATCTAAAGATGAAAGAGTAGTTTTGAGATGACAACACAACGCACTGGCGTCTCTTAGGTGTGCTCGCATCTGTATAGCTAAAGAACTGAGAAAACAAGATTCTTACTAATAAAGGAAGACTAATAGCCTAGTCTAGGGATGTTTAAAGTGAGAGAATGAGATTAAGAGGAAAGAAAAGAAAATGTGAATACGATAAAAGAAATGTATTACAACCAAGGTAATGAAGATGATCTCGTAGAATGCTCTCCTCACCAACTTGCTCCACACACTCTCCACCTGCACACAAGGAAGGGGGAAGTCGTTGGGGCTATATAGGGGCTTGCCTCAGTCAGAACCCCATCTTGGTGTTTCCACCTCCACAGACAACCAAGTTTGGAATAGTATAGAGAAATGATAAAGGAAAGAACTACAAGACACGTATGCAAGAAACACCACAAAACAGTAAATGCTTACTCAATAAAAAGCAAAAGAAGAGAAGGGAGGAGCTTTACTACCTTCATCCAAAGTGCTCAAGGCTTATGGAGGAGTGAACGAGAGGGACTCAAGCCTCTATTGCCATAGTGTATCTCCTGTACTTGCCTTGTTGGAGTGATGGAGTATTGAGTTGCTGCAATGAAGTGAAGGATGCTGCTACAAAACTTGGGAAATGATTGAAAATGGTGAAGCTATGGATTCAATATCTTTCCAAACTCAATCCAAACTTCTGCCGAAGAGCGTTATGGATCAAAGAGTAAGATTATGAAGGAGAAGGAGAAAAATGGCCATATTCAGATTGGCTAGCTGAAGAGGGGTGTTACTCTTCAAATTCCAATCGAAAACATAATGTCTCTGTAGTCTTGGTCGCAGGAATCTGCCAGGGATGTAAGCACATCGCATGAACGTCTACACGCCTTACGGGCATCCCTGGTAGAAATGCCCCCATTGAAACACAAACCAAGCACCAAGTGGAATGCAAGAAGTGGACTTATGTGGAATTAAACCTCCACTTTTGATTCTCTAAGGTGTTAAAGAGGCAAAAAGGGGATTTGCAGTAGGGGTGCATATTCAAGTTAAATACATTTTTCCCCCACTTTAGCGAGCATGAGTACTGATGAGTGCTTTAGTAAAGTAGAGTAGTAAGGAAGTAGTAGAGTAAGAGATGTACACCTAAACTGATGAGGAAGGAGACCACGGTCTGGAAAACCTGGAAGTGCAGGAGAGGACTTCATAGTTCTGCAGAACTACAAAGTTGAAGCATTAAAGTGCCTTGTAGGTTCATGGTTCTGCAAGGGGGGTTATCCTTCAAGAACTCTCACATGAAGGAAACCAAGAAAAGCACCTTATAGACCCACAGGCCTACAAGGAAGGTATCCCCCAAGGACCCTCACATGAGGGAGATTGAGGAAAGGAGACTTCGCAGAGTCAAAGGTGGCGACATGTTTACCCACAGATAGAACACATCAAGAAGCGGTCGTGCAGGCCAGTGAACAGATAGTCACGCAGACCATCGCTAAGTTGTAAGACTTTCAAAGGGGTCCCTCGGGAACCCTTCAAAAGGAAGGAGGGTCCACTCAAGGGACATGCTGTCTAAAAGGTAAAGTCTAGTCAGGCTGCCCCAAGCTAGACACAAAGATGCGAAGGTGATCTAGTCGGGGTGCCCTCGGACTAGACATGAAGATGTGAAACCGGTCTAGTTGGGCTGCCCTCAAACTAGATGTGAAGAAATCATTTGAAACTTTGCAAAGGCATCCCTTGGGAACCCAACGTGAAGAGGAGGGGTCCACTCAAGGGACGTGTTGTTCCAAAGTCAACATATTCCTTCTTGAATCGATTTTTCATCAAGGAATCCTTTTGAAAGATGTTCACTTTATCAAGGAATTCAAAAGGAAGGAGGTGTGCTCATACAAGGGGAAGAATAAGACCGTTCCCTCTTAGGAGGAGATCTCCAAGTCCTTTCTTTATGAACCCTTGATGAAGGAAACATTGTTCCATTAGGGTTTCAAGATGAGAATATGATTTTAACAAAAGAAGTACGTGAAGGGTCTTTGAGAAAAGATTCATTTTCCATAAATGTGTTTTCTAAAGACCAAATGATGTAGAAGAGGCGTTTTCACACATGAAAGGGAAAACTCAAGAAAAGATGAGAGAAATATAAAGTGAAAAGTAAAGATAACAAATCACGCATAGAGGGATATGGGGATCTAGTTTCGTGGGGTCAGATTTGCCTTTATTTATATATGTGTAGGTAATCACGATAAGAGGCAAATGATCATCAATCCCCAACTAGATCAGGAAGAATGCACTAAAGACAAAGTAAAATAAAAAATTGGGTCAACATGGAAGGAGGCCTAAATGCTCCCGATGCTTTGCATCATCCCCAATTTACCAGAAGTCAATCACAAACATGGAAGAATGATGGCACACATAGAGGAATTTTTACAACACCAACATCACGCTTGTATCTAGGCACCGAAAGGGGTGATGTGGGTCATCTAGGAACATAGAGAACGATCATGGGGAGCACAAGTCATGTGACACACATGTGTAATCTAAATATTAAGAAGAGGGTTTCACCCTAACATTGGTCGACCAAGAGGTTGTCAACCTCCCACTCTAGATCATCATAGGAAGGAAGATGATCCTGCAACAGTGTAAGGTTAAGGGGAGGAGCTTTCGATCCTCCTACAACAAGGGCTAAGAAAAAGGGACCTGTAAAGTCTTCATCACTCAGCCCTTGTGGGTCCAGGGTCAATGACCTTGCAAAGATCACTGACATGGCCGAAACTTCATCCAATGAGTTAAACATGCACTTGACAGGAGTGCCATGTTTTTCCTTAGTAGATGGAAGAGTTTGCACCCAAGGTTCACTGCTAGGCTCACCGAGGAACTTAGGAGCAGTGATGAACTTGGGGGAGGTTGGAGTTGGTTTCATCACTAGGATATAACAAGTCAGTGTGGGGCCACCTTTCGAGGAAGGTGGGCTCTTCTTTTGTCCTCCATCATTGGAGGGACCATGCTCTACCTTCTTCTTCTCTAGAGGAGGTGAACTCCCCATAAATGAATCAAGGATCGAGGGAGAAGATGAAAGAACCATAGTGGATATGACCAAAGTGTTCACCATATGCATGGGCTTTAGGAAAGGCAAGACATTCAAAATGAAAGTTAACAAGGGTGGCTCCACAAAAGGAACGATGAACACTTGCACCTTTCCAAGTGCAGGTGCGCTTACAATGGGAGCCGAAAGAAATTCAGAATGAGGTTGAATAGAGACACAAGGGGGGAGAGAGGAAGAAACACTAGGAGATGCAGTCTTCTCCTCCTCCTTCTTATGTAAGGAGGCTTGCTTGGCTAGGATAGCCTTTCACCGGTGCTTACACTTGCGCTCAAGGCAGTTTCTATGGCTCTTCGCATCGAAAGCTAGAACTTGTGAAGGAACAAAAGGATCCGTCTCAGCCATGGGGATGTCCTCCATGGTTATCTCCAGTGGAAGGGAAGTCTCCTGAATGGGAGCAAGAGGAACGGGTTTGGAAATGGTAGGAAGAGTTACCTCTACCACCTTAGGGGTGGCCCCTTTTCAATTCGGGGGAACAGGAATAGGTCGAGGGGCGAACTCCCTCCGTGAGCCTTTCTTTTTGCTATATAAATAATACCAGGGCCTTGGAGACCCATTAGGGAGATCCGATATCTTGATTTTGGGATTTTACTAAGGAGGCATCATCAAACTCAATAGGTAGAGTCTAGGCTTGTTCATCTAGTATTCTTCCCAAGAGAGAGGAGTTGACGAGTTAGCTTGGGAGGGAGTGAGCTTCTCCTTTCCTTTTCAAGAGGGGGAGGCAATTGGCGGCTTGGCTATATGAAGATTCAACTTTGGTTGTCCCTTACCTACAGTCTTGTACTTCACATAGTTCTTGTGCAGTAGGTCCGTTCTTTGTAGGAGTAGATCGATAGGAGTAGACCATAAGTGATCTAATGAATATCCCCTGCAAGACACCACAGGCTGATATCCAGTGTCGTGCACCATGTGCACGACACCCTCATGGGAGAAATTAAGGCACTTATGTACCACGGAGGTGATCTCATTCATGGAATCCAACCAAGGTATGCCTAGCTTCACTCTAAATAGGTTTGACTCGGGAATGACATCAAAGACCATGTCTACAATCCTAAGTCCAACTAGGATGGACAACATTATCGATCCATAGGGTTTAAGAGAAAGTCCATCATGTGTACGGATGATGGATTTGGTCTTTTCATATTCTTCCCTTTGTAGGGAATTCAAGAGTAATGTCTCCTCCATGATGACATTCACTCTACTCGCGGGGTCAACCAAGATCCCTATCACAATGTTACCATTGAGGCGAGCGAGAATATAAAGCAAAGAAGGATTTCTATTTTTCAGAACTTCTTGTGAGGTAAATGTAACATCCGATGAGTGAGTCACAAGATGAGGAGAGGGAATAACAATAACTACATTAACATACACCTCTGGGTGAGAAGTAGAACCAGTGGGATCGATAACCATGTTAGTAGAATGTGACGGAAATGGATCCGTGTATATCTAAAAATCACCATTAGCTTTCACCACTGATTTGTTTGTATTATTTTTTCTCCCATCAAGATGGATAGTACCGTCCTTGATGCGGTCCTATATCTCATGATGCAAGCACACGCAGTGTTCAGTATCATGTCCATTAACTTGATGGTATTTACAATACATGTTCTCTTCATACCAACTAGGGTATGGTTCCTTAACTAGTTTAGGGGTAGGCAAGGTAAGGATCTTATCCTTTACCAACTTATGCAAGATGGAAGAATAAGATCTTGATAGCTTCGTAAATTTTTTTGTCACGTATGAGGTCATTGTTGTCCACAACGACTACTACATTCATGATAGATTTTCATCTTCCTGAGATCAACACGATAGATCTTCCCTCAGAATGGGAGTGCGAGGAGGAACCCTCAAATTGAACCACCATCTACTGGTATTCTCGTAGAGCCGCACATAGATGTGCAAAATAAGGATACTTCATAAGGGAAAAATTCTCTTGCCAATGTCTCTGTAAGTTCCCTATGAAGACCGTCTGCACATCTAAGTAAGATAACAGATATGAGATCTGTGAGAAGAGCACTTGATATCACACTATAAAGTCTATAACCTTCTCATTGTCACCTTGTTTGCATTGAAGAAGGTCTGAGAAGGTCATCTTTGGTCCGATATTGGCTTGGAACTGTCGCAAGAACTGGTTCACAAGCTGATCGAATGTGAAGATCGAATTATCGGGCAAAGAACAAAACCAATCAAGTGTTGTATCTTTGAGGGGTCATGGAAATAGTTTAGCCATCAATGCATCATGATGGAAGAAATCTATGCATAGGTGTTAAATACGAACACGTGTGTTTGTGGGTCCCCTTTACCACCGTATTTCTCAAATTTGGGAATCTCCATCCCTAGCTGGAATGGAGTGTTTAGAATTGCAACCGGCAATAGGCTATTCCAAGTGAAAGGTTGAAAGATAGGTTGAGATGAGGCCTGGGTCAGATTCGCCAGCTGATTATGCATATTCCCCATATTCTGAAGAAGAGTATTAAGGATAGGGTCATTAGAAGATAGAGGACCACCAGAACCATTACTAGAGCCATCACCAAAACTACCACCACCATCGGTGTTGCCTCCACCAGCGCCACCACCGTGACCACTGCTAGAGTTGCTACCAATGCTGCCACCACTAGTTTGACTTCCGCCAGAGCCACCACCAGTGCCGAAGCTCCCACCATGACTTCCATCAGTACCGCCTCCACCAATGCCACCTCCACTTATGAAGTTATCACCACTAAAGCATCTACCCATCATTCCACCAAATCCTCCACCACTGGAGGTGGCAATAGGGGTGAAGTGGAAACCCAAAGGATTCCTTTTTACTTTGACAATTTCTAAGCTTTTAGAAGTAGAAGGTATATTGATCGAGGGGACTGTTTCAATCATATACATGGATATAGGAGGCATTGACATCTCTAGCTACCTCTCGCATTCCTCGAAGAGGCCACCTCGTATTAAGTGACCAAAGCTCAAGGGGGTGCATGCTTCGGCCAGACTGGCAAGACTATCTAAGAGTTCTACACCTGTGCAATCCTTTTCCACCATGTACCTTATTTCACCGATCACGTTAGCATCCTTAGCCAACTTTGGGTTGTTTTCTAGGTGATTTTCTAATGCACCTAACCCCTTACCAAGACTAAAGACGTACTCAGAAGGGACATGGATGACCTCATGCTCATATATGGATGAGGAGGTTGGTGACACAGGAGGAGTAGGGATGCAATCAGTTCCATCAAGAAATCTAGATTCACCTCACACTATGTGCTCCTGTGTAGACAGACCAATCGCAGATCCGGAGAAAAGGTCAGTAGTGAGGTTAGAGGAGACCTCCGTGTTTTCCATCGAAAGGTGTCACAAACTTCTTCTAACAACATTCCTAGAGGTCATAGACTGGGTTGTGAAGCTCATAAAATTTCACAACACAGCAGGGTACAATGACCAAGGGGTATATGACAAAAAGTTTAGGATGCTGACAACGGATAAACAGTTTTTCACATCGGTTTCACCAAAAATGTGAGAGAGGGGGACCACCCACTGCAAGGCCCCAGGTCACAAAAATCCAAGAGTGGAAAGGCTACCCTAACCCACCTCAGTTTAAAGAGAAGTTAGGATGAGGAGGATGAGAATGATGAGGATTATGAACCCTTCGATCACTCTACAATCTGAATGTAGGAAGGGGACTAGATGAGTTGGATTTGTGTCTTAGGAAACTCTTTGTCTGAAGACAAAAGTGCAGTTCTGAGATGACATCATGGTGCACTAGCATCTCCTAGGTATGCTAGCGTTTGTACAACCAAAGAACCAAGAAGACAAGATTCTTACTCAAAAAGGATGACTACTAGCCTAGTCTAGGGACGTTTAAAGTGCGAGAATGAGATTAAGAGGAAAGAAAAGAAAATGTGAATACGATAAAACAAATGTAGTACCACCAAGGTGATGAAGACAATCTCATAGAATGCTCTCCTCACCAACTTGATCCACATACTCTCCACCTACACACAAGGAAGGGGGAAATTTTTGGGGCTGTGTTGGGGCCTACCTTAATTAGACCCCCATCTTGGTGTTTACACCTCCACAAACAACCAAGTTTGGAATAGTATAGAGAAATGATAAAGAAAAGAACTACAAGCTACGTATGCAAGAAACACCACAAAACTATAAATGCTTACTCACTCAAAAGAAAAATAAGAGAAGGGAGGAGCTTTACCGCCTCTGTCCAAAGTAGTCAAGGCTTGTGGAGGAGCGAAGGAGAGGGACTCAAGCCTTTATTTCCATGGTGTATGTCCTATACTCACCTTGTTGGAGTGATGGAGTATTGAGTTGCTGCAATGGAGTGAAGGATTCTCCTACAAAGCTTGGGAAATGATTGAAAATGGTGAAGCTATGGATTCAATATGTTTCCAAACTCTATCCAAACTTCTGCCAAAGAGCATTATGGATCAAAGAGTGAAGATTATGAAGGAGAAGGCAAAAATGACCATATTCAGGTCGGCCAGCTGAAGAGAGGCGTTACTCTTTGACTTCCAATTGAAAACACAACGTCTTTGTAGTCTTGGTCACAGGAATCTGTCAGGGAATTTTGCACACCGCATGAGCGTCCTCGATAGAAATGCCCCCATTGACACACAAACTAGGCACCAAGTGGAATGCAAGCAGCGGGCTTAAGTGGAATTAAACCGCTGCTTTTGATTCTCTAAGGTGTTAAAGGGGGAAAAAGGGGATTTTGACTAGGGTTGCAAATTCACGTTAATACACTGGATGATTTTTCTAAACATATTTAGGAGTCTTGGGTTTAGGTTCTAAAATATCTTCTATATCATTAATTTGTTCTTTCTCTTCCTTTTCTTCTTCTTGTATTTGCACACATATAGGATCATCAGGTTCAACTTCAATTATTTCCACTAGTCTATACATAGCTTCATCAACCTTTACATTAACACTTTCAATTATTTTCCTCAGTCTCTTATTAAAACATCTGTAAGATTTGTTGTTGTTTGAATATCCAAGGAAAATTCCTTCATCACATCTAGCATCAAACTTTCCAATATTTTCATCGTCCCTTCTAATGTAACATCTACTTCCAAATGCCTTAAATTATTTAATAGTAGGAGTCTTACCAGTCCATAAATCATAAGGGGTCTTATTGTTGTTACCTCTGATCTGAACTCTATTAAGAATGTAGATAGTAGTGTGGATTGCTTCTCTCCAATACACATCAATAAAATTTTCTTCTTTCATCATAGTTTTGGTAGCCCCTTGAACAATTCGGTTCTTTCTTTCCACAACTCCATTCTACTGAGGGGTTCTTGGAGAAAAATAATGTCTTTTTATACCATGCTCTTCACATAATGCATTGAACTCACCAGATGTAAATTCTCCACCTCTATCAGATCTTAAGCATTTTATTTTCAAATTTGCCTCATTTTCTACTCTTGCCTTAAATACTT